>JAGDQP010043369.1:0-16240 GCA_022664845.1 Lepisma saccharinum | reverse complement strand
TCCATCTTCCATCTTTTGTATATAATCCGTAATCAATATATATATTGGGTCTATCCCCATTTATGTCTTTCATTCAAGTACTCCAGCAGCTTCCGTGTACGGAATACTAACAAACTATTGATAAGAATAACATATCAAAGACTGTTAGTTGCAACTTTGAACACGAGACATATATATTTATATAAAGTATTTGTCTTCTTAAACGAACCATTGTAATATATGATATGTCGACATTGCATGAATGTCTGGGAGATTATTTTTGTATTGCTATATTTACAAAATGAGAATCAAAGTTTACAAGAAAGAGAGCATAACAGCTTTCAGCAAAAAGCCTTTGATTAAGAACTTGTTTCTTTCGTACCCCCACAAGAGTTTAAGACACAGGACAGACCTTTTAAGTTACGATGATAATACATGCTAATCTATCATACAAGTTTTCGCTGCATGATCTTAGCTATCATCCAGCTATAGATACAAACATATCTAACAAATAATACAGGATTTTTTAATTTCATGGTGATCGGTACCTCAGAGGCTTCTTGCCCGATATCGTATAGAAAGCACTCCCCGTGATCTTCAAACATGAACTAAATGAAAGACCGGCAAAACAAACCTCCTATTGGCTTCAAATACTCAATCTTCTCTTAAGAAAATATGTTTACAGGAAGCTCCCCATACAAGTTTAAGATAGGTCTGTATCAAACGGTTTTAAAAAAATTTCCCCATTTTGTCAAAGGAGCCATTTTCACTTAGCCCTAGATTTTTGTCATTGGCAGTAATTATATTTGAGGTGTTCATGTTGCAACTTAGCAATCATTTTCCCTGAAATTGAACATTGCGAATACTTTATGATGTGAGAACTTGTAATTGACATAGTTATAAGATGTAATAATGTGAAAATGAAAAGTTCACCTAAAATCTAAACAATGTTATGTCTCATAAAAGTTTTCTTAAAAGGCGTCTATCATCTCAAGGCTTCAATTTTGTGTACCCCTCTCACCAAATATTTTAAGGCAAACTGACATGCCGTTACTCTTAAGAAGTTCCTTTTAGCTTCCCCTTTTGAATGGTGTAATGTATTCCCGTGTATATTATGATCTTTTGCCTCACTAACAGGAAATTAGCACGGGAAACTTAAATTCATATGTCAGTTTACATTCATTGACTTCTTGGCCGATATCGTATAGAAATCACTTCCCCTGAAAATTCAACATTAGCTCAAGTGAAAATAAGATGTATTGGTTTCATTTAGTAAACCTAACTTTCTGAATGACATCTCACAAGTTTTTGCTACTGCCTTTACACCTTCCAGCTGCAAGAAAACCAATCTCGAAATGGTCTTGTATTTATCTTTGATTTTTGAACAATCAATAGTCAAGATGGGAAAGATACTTTAGTCCTTACCGGACATGGAGTACTGTGTTTTCTGATAGCATATAGAAGTTATTCCCACACTTTGGCAAATCTAACACTGCTTCAGGAAAAAACTTTTACTAGGACAATGTAATGTAACAAGTTGAGTTTTGAAAAATGTCATTCTAGTTTGGAATTTGTATTTGTAGAAAAGTCTAACAAAAGTTTAAACTTTATGAAACTGTTCCTTTTTGTTTATTACGGGAAACAGTCTGATTGCTTGTTACCAACTCCTTCTGTACCTCTCCGTGTGAATTTTAGGCTTTCTCCACACAGCAACAGTTATGGGGGATTGTAGGTTCAGTTGTCCTCGGCAAGTGCAATCAACACTATCCGATAGATCCCCGTAAACTTCGATCAATGTTCATATCAAATAATCTTGGTAATGTAAAAAATGCGAATTGAAATTTCATATGTAGCTACTTGATTTCAAATAAGAGGAATGCAGAAAACAAAAGTCGAACTTGTATTTTTAAATTTTCTTATCAGCTAGATATAATCTTGATATAAACAAAACAAACCAGTTGAATCGCAAGAATTAAACAATTTTGTATTGCAACAAAAGAATGGTGATATGTTCAAAATAAATAAACTTGTATTACTACAAAAAAAATTAGCACGTGAAATTAAGAAGAAAACACAAGTTGAAAGAACATTACAAACAAAACCAAACTTGCATTCTGACACGAGAATTTTCACATGTTCGAAATAAAGAAAAGTTGCAAGTATGATCAAAATATTTTAGTGTAACAATTTTCTCCCATTGTAACGAAAAAATTTGACATGCAGACAAGCACACTTTGTCAAATGTAATTTGAAAAGAGGAACTTCTTAAGCAGCAAGGATCTGTATTTTAATATGATACTCTTTTCATTGCAGGTTAATTTGACTATCTCTCTCTCTCCTATCAAAACTTTTAAATTATTACGCGTACATATGGAAGAATAAATGTCTGTCTCTTCTCGGCAACGCCTCGAGTCATCTCCCATCAAACTTCCATGTCCCTGCTCCCGTGAAGCGAGCAAGAATGTTTCAGTGTTACGTTATGTGACTAACGTCTCGCCTTGAATGACATCACAACTGCAACTCTACAACACTGTCAAGGCAATACTGCATACCACTAGTAGTATACTACTAGGAATGACTCGATTTTACTCCATATGACAGTATATTTTTGTCATCCTTAATGTGAGTGTCTCTAGCTTTTATTTTTATGTAACAAATTTATTATTTAATCCTAAGTTAGCAACCTGTAAAATCGAAAGATTCCCAGTAATATATTACTAGTGGTATTACTAATGGTCATCAGTGTCACCCTCTGATAACCATTAGTAACTCTATTCCTTACAGATACACGCAAAGCTTTTGTCGTATATCTCTCCAATATCTGCTTATAGTTTTGGAGGAAACTTGTTCCTATAGGCAGGATATTAACACATCTCAAAGTAGAACCAAGCACAATGATGTAGGGTAATTGAATTGTCTTTGTTCACGAACTCACTTCTTGCCAAGGGAACTATAATTTCTGCGTTATTTTCCATATTGATGACAAACCATTGATAGTTGAGATTGGTTTTTAAATGAGTTTCTCTGTATATTCTATAGAGTTCTCTTAAAATGGCTGGCTTACATAAAATACGTGTCGTTTTCACATCCAAATACTTGTTCCCACGATTGTACATATGCGTGTATGGATTTATCCAGTGTAAAAAGCATCCCTGACATAGTAAGTAGTCACTACTTTCGTAACGTTTCAACGCTTCCCAAATACATACGACTGAGTCACTGTTCAATGTACAATCACATACACTTTCATTGACAAGTTCGTCGCCCATCTCTGTGTCGTCTTCTGCAACACACAAAGCTATCTCACATAAATTATCACTACTAATATTGTCTCCATCAACCACTATAACGTCAAACTCCACTGCGTTATTTAAAGGTAGCTCACATGACGTACTACTGGCAAGATCTTCTTCGTCTCCAACAAATACTAATACTATACAGTCCACTACACCAGCCATATTGATCCCTTCAGTCGTTCGAAGTCTGCTAGGAAAGTAAGGAAATGCTACTAACATTTATTCAACTCAGAGACCCCAAACTTCTCCGAATGAACTCACCTTGTTGCGCACTAAATCTGCGTAGTACTGTTTTCCTGTCTACTCAGTAATATTTGTATATTCGTAAATATATAACTCCTTGATTTGAAAATGGAACTAAAAGTATTATCTTGCTGTTATTCCAAGAATTACAACTTCGACCTTGAATTAGTTAGGTTAAATAATGTATTATATTGGTTTAAGTTTCTTGTGATGCACTTGCAAGAATAATCTTAAGAAAATCCGATTTCTTATCTTGGACAAATCTTCTAGGCAATTCCTTGTTCGATTTCTCTATTGCACGATGGTTTGTTTGATTTCTTCTTTGCCTACTGGTGTCAACTAAAATTCCAGTCTTTATTTGTTTGGTGTAACGCTTAGTGTTGTTTAGTAAGAAATCCAGACATTTTGACCCTGTTGGTCTAATGGTTATAGTTGTTGTCTACTTTCTCTGGTGATCAATTGACAAGTCGCTACATAAAAACTATAGATTCTCAACACTTATGTGTTTTCCTAAGCGTGCAATATGTTGTATATTATTTTGAGTAAATGTTAGTTTTATTTGTATGCGTCGTTATATTCAAAGTTCAACTTAGCTGTAATTATCTTCTTTCAAAGAAAATTATAGATTCTGTAACGTTCACTCTGTTTTTGTGTTTCTAAGAAAAATGAACTTGATTAAAATCATAACCGAGAAAACAGCTAGCTACCTAAAACATTTTCTGATACAGTACAACTTTTAAAAAGGCGGATTTTTTCTGCAAACAAGAAAACCGAAGGAACTTTCGTGAAATGGAAAAAACAAACAGTTACGAAAACTTTTTTCTTGCTAGCTTTTTTCTTACAATTTTTCTTTCTTTCTTAGTAAAACTTCATTGTTAGAAAAACTTTTGGGATTTCTTTTTTTTACTTAAATTTTATGGTTCCAACTTTTTTCTTACGAAACTTTTCTTTCTCACAAAACTTTTTTGTAACGAAAACTTTTGTTCCAAATTTTTGTTACATTTTTTTTACGAAAACGTTTTGTTACAAACCTTTTTTCTTACTAAAACTTTTTTCTTACAAACGTTTTCTTATGATTTTTTCTTTCTTACAAAACTTTGTTTCTTACTAAAACTTTTTAGTTGGTTACTTTTTTCTTACAAACTTTTTTCTTACTAAAACTTTTTTGTTACAAACTCTTTCCTTATGAATTTTTATTCTTTCTTACAAAACTTTTTTCTTACTAAAACTTTTTAGTTGGTTACTTTTTTCTTACAAACATTTTTCTTACTAAAACTTTTTTCTTGCAAACTTTTTTCTTTGTCACTAAAACTTTTTCGCTAGGAAAACCTTTTGTTCCATTTTTTGTTGCAAACTTTTTTGTTACGAAATTTTCTCTTTCTTAAACTATTTTCTTAAGGCAGATACTTTTTGTGAAAGTAAAACTGTTTGTGATGGCAAATACTTTTGTAAGTTTTATTTAATACTTATGTAAAATATTGTCTTGTAAGGTAAATTTGTTAAAGGAAATTGGTTTGAAATACAAATCAGAATTCTTGTCAACTTTTTATTATCATATCCTTTTCATTGTACAAGAAAAGTATTTACTATGATTTCACTTTACGTATCAGTATTTTGTATTAGTTGTCTTTAAACTCATTAATTTATACCAGTTGTTTTTATTACAGACTTGTTTGTATCACTTGTCTGGAAAAGCTTCATTGTTCAATAGTTTGTATCAACTCTATAGTCACCACACTTCTGTATCGTTTGGAAAATGTTTGAGTCTGTATGTATCTTACTTATGCACAAATAAAAAGTTCCTTGTTAGTACAAATCAATTGATTTATTTCCTATACAAATACTAGTCCTTGTGTATATTCAAAGTTAAAAGAAGTGAAGATCTTTGTTGGTACAAGTCCATGGATGCAATGTATATTTCACCCATAAGATTAAACGGATTCTGTCCTTACATTCAGAATCTGTCACCATTTTCTTGTAAGTCGTAAGAAATTTATGCAGTATATCAATAGAATAAGTGTGGGATTCAGTAAATTTCTAGTATATCGGATCACAAATCAAGGGAGTTGCTAATACGTCAACCATGCGAAGTAGATTAATTTTATTGCTTAAGTCTACACACTCATGGTCAAAGTCAAAGGAAATATCGTGAAAGCACTCATCACAAATTATACTAAACTAAGGTGTCCATTCTTCAAGACTTGACAACACACAGTCGACAGCCACCTAGGCAAAAGTACACTCACAGCTAGCCATTGTTTCCTGATTCAGATGCAGCAGACTAAGTCACAATCGGTTCGTCATGGCAATTTATTGAGTTCATCAACCAATCAGATTATTTAAATTCAAATGACGTCATTATGTAGTATGGTAGTGTTTGTTTGCTTAGTTCTTGTTACAACTTTACAAAAAATGCTATTTTATTTATAGAGCCTACTGGAGCACGAGACGAACGTATTAACACTTTTAAAAGTTTTGTAGTCATTAAGTACAGTTTTGGATATTCCTTTTGCAGTCCGTATCCTGCGAGATATGTAACCTAGCAATACTAGTAAAAGACTGCTTTTGGAAATGTAGTCTAAAATCCGAGCATATCAGACAATATGAAAACTAAGTGATATCATTTTTATTAAAATAATCCATGGTTGGCAACACTTAAAAGTTTGGTATAAGTTGGCAACTCTTTTTGACGTTGTTGATTTACTATACAAATGGCAAAGAATAACTTACTAAATTATTTTAAGATGGAAACACTCTTAAGTGTAAGATGACAACACTGCTTGTTCAGCAATCCCAGCTGGTCGTGATATTCTTTCACAGACTCTTCTCCCCCAACTCTCTCCTACTCATCCTGTTTCAAGTGAATATATGGTTGCAAGCTGTGAGAGCAAGGCATGGACTTCCGGTGTGCAGTAGTAGTTTCCTTGTTGTGTGTGTGTGTGTGTGTTTCTGACGGGGGTTCTGCAAAAGTTGACATATGCGGGAAATGTTCTTGCATCAGGCAACAACATCCATCGGTCAAGTCCCGTAAATCAAGTTCTTTCTTTTTAGGTTTCATTTGATTTGATTCAAACCACTTCAAGTACTACTTCTCTTCTTAACCAAACAGTCTTTTCAACCATAACGTACATGCAAAATCGTAATATAGTTATAAAAATACAACTGAAAGATTAGATGATATCTAAAATCATATTCAAGCTACTTCAAAAGTTACTTATTTCGTTATATCTATATATTGTTTCAAAGTAGTCCATATTATGTAAATCCATGCTTTCCGCCTTCAAATACTCATTCAAGCTAGTTTTAATGACAGTTTTCTTATTACATATTGAGTAAATGTGGTTCTTAGGACTTCACTTTGTATTAATAAATTTCATAAAACCGACTTAAAACAAAATGATCATCTGGTACTCAACTATGTCAGAAAAATCAAAGCAAAAAATAAAAAATGTAAATAACTTTTCTATGTACCATGTAGTGGAATAGTTTATTTGTAATAAAAACCTTTTACCTCTAATTTATTTTGTGTTTCATTTCAGGAAATGAAAAGCAAACACCATATCCTTATAATATAGATTTATTATCATGCAAGTACAATTTTACAAATGAATTGTGGATATTCCATCCATCAGTTTTGATGCTTGTATCTTTAACCAAAATTGTAGTTGCATACAATTACGCAGTGCGCATGCATACTCGTGCACTGGCTGATGGTAATTACAACATGAAGTATTGAGTTTGAAACTTAATGCGCGTAAGGCAGGACATCCCTGATCTTCAACATTCACAGTGTTTTCCATCTGGAATAGCTTCCGTAATAATGTAATCTTTTCACTACCTTTGCAATAAAATAAGGAACCCATTTCACAACATTGTGAAACAATATGGCGGATGTGGGATATAGTATATCCATTCGTAGTGTCCCATTGTAACCCGTGCAAATTGTGTGTTAACCATTCGACTTGCTTCTGATATCCAACCGGTAAATCATAACATTCACAAGGTAATTTTACCATACAAAAATAGTAGAGTTTCATCACATGCAGCGAGACAATTCACGCATAATGTATTCATTCGCCGAAATTTTGAATCCCTGAAAATCAAGAATGTACTCCCTTGTGCTTAGTAAACCAGAACCAATAGAATTTTGTTGCTCAAGAATCAACGTTATTAACTGAGCAATACACTCCGGATCTTTCATGAACTGATGACAAACTTTAAATAGTGTGTTTTTCCTAACATGAAAATGACCCTGTTGCTGAAAATGTTCATAATAGTCTTGAAAAATCTCAGGGTGATTAATATGAGTTTCGACATGTTGTGCGATTACTGTTCTTGTGTTCCATACATACATACACTCATGCACGCTATGTAAATTACATTCACTACATTGAATTGGATGATTTTCTTTTAAATTTGCATTTATTTTCTTTTAAATATGCATTCAAAATACACTTGTCCACTATATATTCGCCCTTACAATTCAAACACTGAGCCATAATTCACTACACCACAGGGTCTTCACGGGGATCACGGTCCTTGGCACGGAGTAATGTTACTATTTCCCAGGGACACATTCTCAGTATGTGACGAATGCCCCAGTCAAAGTTTTCCTTCAGCGTAACTCCTGCTGGATGTTTCTCCAAATACAAGTGAAACAATGTTTGTACAGTCCCTGGATCTTTCAGTGTCAATTTCGTACGTTCTTCATTCATTCATTCATTCATCGTAAGCTGAGGCATTTGGAAATGTATAGCCTCCACGATGTTCAAAGCAGATATGATTGCATGGAGTAGTACAGTTATTAAAACATCCTTCACAGAGCATGGCATGGTCGGGGAACCAGTCCTCAATGATCGAGTATATGCAGGCTTCGTCCACCCAGCGCAGAGAGCATTTGCATGGCTCCTCTGCGGGCGGAGTAATAACAAATTCAGTAGCACTTGCCTTCGACATAGTTACTTGTAGACTGACGACAAATATAAGCAACATATATGCGTTATAAACCTACGCGCAGGCCGGAAGAGTCGGGGGTGGCCGCTGTTCCCTTCGGTCGGTCCCTTCAAGACCGGGAGCTCCATATGGTAGGGGTCATCAAAGGTCGTGAGAAACGTCAAAATTCAAATTATTGGGCACAGGTGTTCAAATTTTGGTGGAGGCGACTGCGAGAATCTAGCAAGTCTCTACTGAAAACTACACTTTATTTTCAAAAGCAAACTACCAATGTGTCTGAAGCGTAAAGTTTATAATAAATTTGTCTTACCTGTGATGATGTACGGGTGTGAAACTTGGACATTGAATGCGCAAATGACTCAAAGATTGAGAGTCACACAAAGAGCATTGGAGAGATGCATGCTAGAAATAACCAGGAGGTACTGGAAGACAAATGAATGGATTCGCGCACAAACGAATGTAGAGGATGTAATCAAGACTGCGAAGAAGATGAAGTGGAAACATGGTACCATGTTACTCGCCCATGGTAACATAGCTAGACGAACAGATGGATGGTGGACGACAAATGTACTACACTGGATTCCTAGAGAAAAGGAACGACCGAGACATAGTGATGAGCACAAGAGTCTTGGTCTTGCAGTTTTGGTCTTGGTCTTGCATGCAAGATCAAGACCAAGACCAGGGATACCGATGCAAGACCAACACAATACTTTCAAGACTAGCGCAAGAAGAAGACCAACGTGCAAGAGTCTTGCACGCGCACTATTTGAATACTTTTAAAACGTGGAAAGGAAGAGGAAAACATCATATACTTCACTTGAATTTCTTTGGCTGCTGTAAAAATACCGCTGGAGTGAAGGTGTTCCCAGTAGTGCACACCATGTGAGTGGATCTGAGAATCATGCCGCTGTTACTGTAGCATACTAAACTAAACTTAAACTGTACACTAAACTTGCAATAGAAAGAAAAAGTTTCTGTTAAGGGCCATGTATAGCCAAGATCTCCGACAAGAGGTGGCAGCACTATGCTGCTCCTACAAATTCAATCGTAGAGAGTTCAGACCTTTAGGGAAGAAAGTTCATAAGTAATTCAAGAGTTCTACCTGTGCCGATTTTTCATTTTCTTTCTTGTTCATTGTTGAAAGTGTTTAACAATGCCTATAACATGCCTATAACAATGAAACTCTTTCAACAATGAACAAGAAAGAAAATGACAAATCGGCACAGGTAGAACTCTTGAATTACTTATGAACTTTCTTCCCTGAAAGTTTGAACTCTCTAGGATTTAATTTGTAGGAGCAACATTGAAATTTCGTGCAACGATAAATATACATTAGACACATATGGAGTTAGTGCTGCCATTTCTTGTCGGAGATCTTGGCTTTATATTCCCCTTAAGGATAATTTGGATAAAGGGCAAAAGGAAGTCTGATGTCCTGGCTTTTCTGATGTTAGGTTTGTCGTGGTATGATCTATTGATTCACATGAAGGTAGATTATTGTCCGTTCGGAGTCTCTATTGATTTGTGTAACCAAGTCTTTGTGTTCTAAGCTACCCACATAGCACAGGATATCCCAGGAATATATCTTTTAGATCCACAATATGCGTACAATGTCCCAGAATATTTGGGATCAATTAAAGATATTCCTAGCACATAACTTTTAGAATATTTAATGAATATTCTTGAATGAAATTTGAGGAAGACACGTGGAATATTGTGTGAATATCCCTAAATAAAAATTGTCCTCCACATATTCCTAGAATATACTTGGGATATCCCCAGGAATATGCGCTCATCCTGGACATTCAGATATTCGTAGAATACTCTACGCATATACTAAGAATGTCTGAGAATATCCATGGAATATTCCAATATTCTCAGGGGGATATTTGTAGCATATTCCTAGAATGTACCTGTGTTGTATGGGTACTAGTCGAATTTATAAAATGTCTGTTGATATGTGTTATTGAAAACTGAGTTCTATTTTATGTGTTATACTACGGAGAACTGAGTCTGAATAAAACAACAGTTTTTGTGTACACTTGGTAATTGTTTGTCACTTGTAGATAAAGTCGGGAGGAATATTACTAGATGTGAGCTATGGTTTGGATGCTACGCAAAAGTTACTTTAGAGTAAACTAGAGGTAACAGGGGTGTGGGCTTGTATTGAGCACAGAAATGCTTAATATTCAGCAGGTTTACTTCGATACATTTGTTCAACAGAAAAGTATTGGTTCACAAACTCGTAACTAATTTTTCCTGAGCGGCCGTTGGTAGAGGGTTGCAGCCGCATTTGGAAGTCCCGTGGATGGAATCCCGCGAACGGCCATCCTGGCTGAGAGTTTCTAGAGTTTTCCTCAGTCCCACCAGGAGAATTCTGGGATGGTACCTTAACTCAAAGCCCTGGCCGCTAACTTTCTCATTGTTGTCAAAAGCCTTAGGTCATAATGCCTGTTAGGCTTAAATTAATTCAAATTTGAAAGTAATTATACTTTCTATCACTTTTCTGTCAGAGCTCGCTTGAGCCATGACTAGTTTCACTATCGTCAATTGTCTGGGTTTGTGGACATAAGTACTTATCAGGCGAAAACAACAACACTAACAAGGGAACCCTTTTTGCTGTTCAGCGAGTTTTGACTTCGGACATGTTTTTGGACCTTATTTGAAGCATATAGATAAGTGTCCTATAAGAGAACTAAAGAAGAGACGATTAAAAGGACGTTATTTTCGCGTCCTAAAGACGAGGGTTCCTCCCAAGTTTTTTTTTACATTGTTAGTAACCAAAAAACACTATAGGAAAGAAGTGACTGTTCTTCAGTATTACCTTTTGTGCTATCTGAACTAACTAAACTTTACCTGGGCTGGGTACCGCAAATGAGCGTGTAGAAATTGTAGGTAATTTTCATGTCAGCAAACTCAGTTTGACGTGGTGATTATGTTTTGCTACATAGCATGTTGTTCCCGTGCATGGGCATTAGATTAGGTTCAATCCAAGCATGGGCCAAAGTGCAGACATATACCCGCCACGCCGCTTCAAGGTAAAACACAGAAAGTCATTCAGTTTAAGATTTGTTTCTTATCTTTATTGTACTTACTTTACTTTAGGTTAGATCAAGTGAGGTTACGTTAGATCAGGATAACTTAAATTAGTTTACACCTATATTTCTACCAGAAACTCATGTATTATTATCTCTTTCGGTATCTATCGTTGAAAAAATACACTTGTGCAAAAACAACAATTGCTCTTGCACTATGTACTATCCAACACAGAAACAGCCGGACCTAAATTCCATTTTTCGCATCAAATGTTGCGTAAATGTTCAAAAGTTTTATTATAACGAGAAGGCCGAAACTCCTGCACAAGACTCTAACCTACGTCCGTGAATATAAGTACATTTTTTTTCAACTTAGAGTACAAGGGCCACATTAGAATCCGATAAAGAAAAAAATGTATACAAAGTGGAAAATTGACCAAATTCAACGTAATCTAACCTTGCCCTAAGATTGCTTTTGACTTTGAAATTTTTGTCAGTAATTACCTGTATGACAATGACACAATATGTGAATTTAGAAGTTCTGATAGCTAAAAATATCCTAACCTAACACAACCCTTGCTTCTGGATTATGAATTGTTTGTCTGTGAGTTGTTCTATACAACTGGAAGTGTATAAAATGGCCAAGAGCGCTCCCCTTACCCTAAAACAAACTAAGCTGCCTTTACCTGATCCTTTTCTTAAGTTTTAATTATTCTTGTTCAAAATCTCTTATGTACAAATAAAGTATATGCCTAAACGTACAGAAAATTAAAGCGTCAACCCACGCTCATAATGTAATGCGCATACGGGGGAACAACATTTCATATAACAAAACGTATAATCAGTTCATCAAACTGAGTGCAGAGATATATAAATTACCCCCAATTTATAGGCTGTAGCGAGCAGTATTTACTCGCTACAAAATGTATTATATTTACTCAGTTTCTACTCCTATCTTGGCCTAAACATTGTAATGTGCATCTATTATACAGGACTTGTAACATTGCTCGATGGTGGCGCCACTGCTGAAGTCACGGAGATTTTTGAAATCCGGCTTCAGAGCGACACTGGTTATGACCGTAGAAGGAACCATTGAACATGGTTGTTTCCACTTTGAAATTTGTCGGTTAAATCCATAAGGTACTGACATGCGATTAAGATCCCAGAAGCAAGGAAGTGTTCTTCAATTACTTGGTTTATGTGTAATTATGGAGATTCAATATGGAGCCCATTTAAATCAGAAGTTTGAGAAGAAAGAGGAGATTTTAACTAAAGCTGGTGAACACCGTTGACTCGAGGTCCCCGATTGAAGAAGGTTGAGCATATAATGGTTTAAATTGAGTTAAATTAATCTCACCACTTAAAAAGAATAAACGCAACTAGAAACTAATTAAAGAAGTTAAGACGAGGTAAGTGAATAAATTAATTACAATTTTCTTTCCCAGATTGTGGAATAAAGCTGAGCGAGGAGAAAAACGTGGTCTGGAACGGTCCGGACGTTATAACTGCAACGCGGGTAAATAAATTAACTTTGTGAAGAGCTTGCTTACGTTTAAAAACGGGTAGTTAAATAAAATTTCAATGATTAATAACTATAAATTGTTCAGGCTGTGGTTCAGTTACTGGCCCACATAGTTCGTCGAGGTATTGGTAATAGAAACTCTCGTGGTGTGAATGAATGTGAATTTGTGCAAGGAGTGTTGTCCAGAATGCTATTCAAAGATATTTTTGTGGAATGAATGTTTGAAGTAAGGTTAGGTTAAGTTGGTACTTGTACTTTGGTAAATATGGTGCGCTTATATATACTTTTTTATAGCTATTGAATGAGCAAAGGTTTTGAAAAGTGGTTTGTATTATGCGTCGGTGTGTGGAATTTGTTGGTCAGCAACCCGGAAAGTCAGGTTAGTTCTGATAGGGAATTTGCGAGTTTGTTCTGCGTTTGTAATTGTTTGGTACGTTCCTACTATTAAGCCCAGGACATTGTGTGGTTCGTTTTTGTTCTTAGTTGATTTAGGTGCTAGGTCAGAGAATTTTAGAATGTAGGTGGGTTGAGTCTTTGTAAAGGCGGGTTGGGTTCACTGCGGAAGTCGAAGATCCAGAGAGTCATAAAATTGGATTGGGTTATGAGTACGTAGTGTGTTCGTTTGGTTTGAAAGAGTTTTGAGCAATTTTGTTTGAACCTGAGGTTGAATGATTGAGTTTGTTGAGCGAGCGATAGCAGGTTGTCCCGATAGTGGAGCAGTCACGCATGTTTGTACCAGTTATAGACCACTTGTTGGAGTCGTGAATGAAATTGTTTCAGTGCTGTTTTCGAATTGGAATCGGGATTGAACTGAACCATTGCCTTTTTTAAATAAACGAATATATTGAGTATTAGTTAAATTTGAAACAATAATTTTTCCAAAGTGAGTTAGGACTTGTGAGGAAAATTATATTGAATCTTAGATTGAAAAATTAAAACTAAAGTTTGTTTTGAATTACGGGAGACGTCGGCTGGACTTTGTAAACTTCAATACCTAAAATTATTCTTGAAATATTCTTAACTTGGAAATTAAATTTGATTTTGCGGCTGAAATATTTTAATAAAAATTGGACATTCACTGATCCCTGTTTCAAGTAAAGCTAGCATTGATAAGTCAAGTTAGGGAGTCTATAAATAAAGTGAATTATCAGGGATAAGGTTTTGGAATAAATCCCCTGCCCCTTAAGGGACTAAAATCAATTGATTTGGATAATTCTTGGCGTTATAGAATAAATCCCCCCACTCCCTTAATTGTCTAAGCGTAGACCGAAGCAGTGGGAAGTGGCCTAGATTGAATTAATCTCAATTTTGTTGTTTACAAATTGAACACTACCTTCTTGACGGGATAATTGAATTTGATTTTTGTTTTTTCCTTAGTTGATTGAAGTATTTGTGTTCAATAAATGTCATTATGGTTTTGTTGAGTTAGATATAATTGAATTATTGGTTACCAAAGAAACTACCAGAATTATATTACGGATTTAATTAATATTGGACTACTTTGAAATTTTTTTGAATTTAATTATGCATTCCTGGATCAGTGTCTGAGTTTGTGAATTTCGAGTAAGTGTGTACAGGTGTTGGAAGAAGGTGTGAGATTTTGTTAATAAAGTACATGGATTGGAGCCAGGATTTATTTTGTTTTTGGAAGGTAACCTGGTATTTGGCCGACATTTTTCGACGACCATATTGCCCTTAGGGTGTCTTGAGTTTCCGCGGCGTGTCTTTTTTTTTAACGAATTTTCGAATTCTTTACTACGAAGGCACGCTTAGGTTACAAGGCGCCCATCTGCAGTACCCAGCCAGCCCTTTACCGAACCAAAAGTAGTTCTGCTCAAAGGAAAATATTAGCAATTTTCCTTATTCGCTCCATCAGATTGAAAAGGTCCGACATTTAATCGATTCACATTAGCAAGCGCCACACTGAATTCGTCATTTCCAGTACATTCCGCAAGTTAGAAAAACCCTTTCGGCAGGTCTACAGACTGAGGTATATCTCGAAGTATTTTTTTTTTTTTCAAAAATTTAAATCTCGTCGTATATGAGCGCTATCGAGAAACTATTTATTGATTTGTAGATTATTCATCAAGGGCTGTTCAACGATACCCCACAAGACGTATATATATGTATATACTCGCTTTGCTTCGCTGGGAGCACTTCCCCCACCCCCAACTTCACTGATTTTGAGACGATGCGTCTCCTCTATTTTAACCAAAATCTCCCTTCAGCACTACACCACCATGGTGTCTATCTGCACCTTCCCAGGGAGAGCTGATCCCCCAAAGGGGAGGTTTGCCCCATTGATTGTAACCTACTCTTGATCCCACACCTTCAAAGAAAATTTCGTTTCTCTACCTTCAATGATTTAGAAATTGGGCTTTTAGGGTGGCCATTTTGGATCCAAGTTGACGACATTTTGAAAGTTTTCTCATATTTTCGTGACCTACTTGTGATAGTACACCTTCAGTTAAAATTTCATTTATCCAGTTCAAACGGTGTGCAAAATAGGATTTTGGATCCAAGATTGCGACTTTTCCCAAATGTTGTAATATTTACCTAAACTACTCGTCATAATGCACCTTTATGCCAAATTTCGTATCTCTAGCTCAAACGGTGTGGAAAATGGATTTTTAGGTCCGCTAATTTCGATCCAAGATGGCGTCTTTGGATACATCATGAAATATTTTAGTAACATACAAGTGATAATGTACCTTGTTACCAATTTTGATATTTATAGCTGCAGCCGTTTAGGCTGTGTATTCTATACAACAATGGGTTCAGCGGCCATTTTGGATCCAAGATGGCGACTTTTTCAACATTTCGTAATATTTTCTTGAACTACTAGTGAAAATACACATTTATGCCAAATTTCATATCTCTAGATCAAACGATATGGAAAATAGATTTCTTACTTCCGTCATTTTGGATCCAAGATGGTGTCTTTGAATTCATTAGGTAACATTTTCGTAATCAAACAGTGATGTTGTACCTTTATACGAATTCGATTTCAGTAGCCCCAGCGGTTTAGGCTGTGTATTCTATACAACAATGGGTTCGGCGGCCATTTTGAATCCAAGATCTCGACCGATTTTGCTCATTAACGAACTTAACCAAGCTATTAAGCCTAGAAACAGCACATAAAAAATTTGGTTCAAATATCTTCAAAATTATGGCCGCTAGCGTGTTAATATATATATATATATATATATTAA
>JAGDQP010043367.1:0-16240 GCA_022664845.1 Lepisma saccharinum | reverse complement strand
CTACTCTGTGAACATAATACATGTTATTCTAAATTTCATATTGCTAAGAGGAGCTCTGGTAACGTACATATTGCTTTATTGCTTCTAAGATAATTAATAAACGCCAGAAAGATTTAATTGAGATATTATGATCAAGAAACCTTTATTATTATATGGAACAGCATTTTATTTTCTGTATTTTGCCATTCTATTCATAACACCAGTATTAAAAAATTAAATGCGTTAGAAATTATTTCATTTTATTTTTCTGCACTGAAATGATAATCCGATCGTTGGCATATGTTCAACTATATCTTCGCTAACTCAAAATAGTTTCATGGTCATATTAAGAGGAAAAAAACATTAGGGATTAGTCCCACCAATCTTCGTAAATATTTTACATTTCTTGAAATATTACCTAAATTTGGTTAATCCTACAAAATATCTGCTGAGTAGTGAATATTCCAGACAAAAAATAAATAAAACCAATTTATCCCAAGTTCTTTTGCCCCATGGAAAGAAAACCATTTTCCGTTTATTTTATTTTTAAAAATACGGCATCTACATCACTATGCGAGAGTGAGAGATTGTGTCGCGTACTCTCGGGCGAGTATTTCTCGAATGCGAACCCACATTGTTACAGTCGTTGGCCTAACGCCTCTGAACACACGGCTACCTCAGTCTGCACAAAGTCAGTTGTTGCTTAAGGATTTCCGAAAGATATCAGCGTGCACTGCATACCCTAATACAGTTATGGATTTCCAACTGAAAAAATTGTGCCATGCAGCAGTCACTTGTTACCTTCCCGAGCCTTTCAGATACAATCGTGACCTTCCGTGTCTTACAATAGAGAGACAGACAGTGTACAGTTGATGGAGAATGTGTTTATTATAGTGTTTATTATATGTTTTCAGTTAAGGTAGCACTTGCTTACAGTGATATTTAATGAATTTATATATTTTGTATGAAAAATCGTAGTGATAGATCGAGTATTCGCTTTTTGAAGCTAACATTGATGAATTCCAGCAGCTCACCTAACGATAGAAAAAGGCCATGAAACTGCTTTCAAAACTACCAATTGATTGTTTAGTGACCAGTGAGAGTGTATCACCCTCCCTCCGTCCCAGTGTGATTCTGATTACGAACGAATAGCATTCGTCGAAAGTAGGTAGATAGATGCATCTTCTTTGATACTTCTAGGTTGTTCAATTAATACACGACAAGTGAAATTAGATTTTATTAATTTAAGGCCCTTAAGCATCTATGGCTCGGGACGGTGGACTGTAAGCGGAAAATTCCAGAAGTCGGCCAGGGCTTTACTTGAGGGTACCATCCCGACCTTGGTCGGGTGTGTGTGGCTTAGAAAAAAACTTGGAAAACTTTAGTGTGAAAGGTCAAGTACTGGTACCGAACCAAGGACTTCATGATTGGTTAAGATTGGTTAGTAAAATGAGAAAAATAGCATTTGGTCCCTACTTTTCTTTAGTCATTGTTTTCGATAAAAACAAAAAAATATATATTAGTTTACTGGAAAAGGGAGGGTTAATATTTCAAAACTTTTAAATGCGGAAAATACCAAATAACTAAATAAACGGAAGGGCATATGTGGGCTGTGGCAATATAATGATCTTGCTCTAATGTACTATCCCTCAAACTTCATCATTATGTACAATTATTCATTAAAATATTATTTTCTCCCTCTAATATTTTTGTACAAGTAGGTGGATGTCGTCTCTCCTATATTTCCAGTCTTATGTATAGCCAAGCTGTTGTTTGTGCATTACAAGGACCGAGTGGCTGTAACTCACTTCGTAGAACATTGGCTTCGCAATCGGAAGGTCCTGGGAACGATCCCAGCGGTCGTCCATCTTGACTGAAGTTTTACCACTGTTTCTCTTAAGTCGCACCAGATAAATGCCGGAATGGTACCTATTAACTAGGCGCTGACCGACTAGCTATCAACATCCTCTCCCGACCTGAGATTGAGATGTCTAAAAATCATAAATAATATTCATTCAAGTTAATCATAAGGTTCTGGGTTCAAATCTCAGCAGCGGTATCAATCTTTAAACTAAATAGCTTATTAAATAGCTATTCCTGTACAGCAAATCAGGGTACGAAACTGTTACAGTCACTGTGGAAAAAGAAGTGTTTAACAAGGAACTACTATCCTGGGGTCGTACAAGACTCCAGCGATTATAATTTCCATGTTACATACTTGGGGTCACCTCGTTGAGCTTATCGTTGCAAGCGAATCTTGATATAGAATGAGTTCACGATACTTCTGTACATGTTGTGTGAAGGACGGGTCATGTGTACGCGTGGGAGAGGTATGGGTTTAAAGATATTGGGGTTATTTTTGCCCCCAGGATAGTGTTTACGTAACTTTATTCTCTACGTGCTTTTTTGTTACAATAAAAATACGTCTTAGGATAAATTTTCCGAACCGGTCAAGATACGCCCTGGTGACCTTATGAGGTCGCTGTTATTTGTGAAGATGGTAACAACCTGGCGGAATAGATTGGTAAGTAGTATGACTTGTAACATTGCTGTTACATTGTGTCCGGATCAGCTGGGTTCATATCGATTAGGTGAAGATAGATTGATGTTGTCGCTGCTTGAGAAGCTTGACCTTGTTCATGGCATAGTTTTGTATTGTATCATGCGAATTTCGGTAAGTTATTGTCGGTAACTATCTGTTTTTAAAACAGTAAATCAACAACTTTGCTTCTCATCAATAGCACCGTCTGGTAGGCTAAGACGCGCAGTGGAAGTAATATCCGGTTAGCCTCTTTGCTGGTATTGGAGTCTTCTTTAAACCTTGGTAGTGTTGTACTTGAATGTAATGGACAATGGAAATTTGTAACTCTTCCCGTGAAAGTCTACGAATTACTATTTCTCGCTCTGCCACATCATTTTCATCCCTCGCCGTAAGCAGGAGAGCAAGACTATGTGTCGGAAGCCCCCCATTTTGTGATGAGACGTTTGCATCGAAATTATCTGCGATTACTTGAATCAATTCTTTACCACCGTTTACTAGGCTTTGTAGATTTGTCCCCATCTCTGCAGCCTTAGCTGCAGATGCCCTAAAACGTCGGTACTCGTTGTAGGAACAGCATAGTCGATATTTGTATTGATCCTCTATTACTTGTAGTGGTATGCCTCATATAGATTTAGAGTTATTGCAGGATACACGGAGTTCGAGGAAATATCAACAGATGGCATCAAGGGAGCACTGTTTGAAATGGAAAAAGCGACAGGAACAGACACCGATAGATGTCGGGACTAAATGCTTTTCGGGAATTACAAATGTTGGAATATTATAAAAGTAATATTTTCTCACTGTTTTTTTACAGATTAATTGTGGCATTGTTTTATTACTATTATTTCAGATTCTATGCGATTACTGTAAAGTTTAATCAATGTGTGACTGTTTCAATCTTATGCACATAATGTATGTAATATGATATTGTCATAGACTTGGCCAGCTTGGGTCATAGTGAACAGAAGTAGCAAACACGTATAGGTTATTAAATCTATACGAAATATATTTTATCTGCTTTTTATTTGTAACTGACATTACTAATGTCACTAAGGTGTAACATCTAAGATTTTCATTGGTATAATAAGTGTTGTCCTGCCCGAGCGCTGTACCAAGTCCCGAGTAATATATTATTATTATTATTCATGTTTACTCATCCATGGAGTCCCTGAGGATATTCAAGAAGCGAGCCGAGGCATTCAAGACTGCTTACTCTAAGCTTGAAGTTTATGAATATAGATGAAAGAGCATTACTGCCGAGATCTTCCTTTCCATAGTGTTTTCTGATTTAAGAAAACACTGAGGCCTATTTGAAGTTATATTGGCTGATTAGATATTATACTAGTGACAAAGTCTCAAATCTAGGCAGAAGCAGCAGCATTGTCTAGTTTGCTTGATATCTTTTTGAAAAGAGTGATCAGCGTAAGCAACGTCCATGTTTATTGCTATGTTCGGAGAGTTGGTTGAGTTCCATATCCTCGATATGCCTATCTACATGGTGGCAACAGTGGCATTTATTGCTGGGTCAAGTTAATGACTGCAATTTGGATGGTACAGAGGCAATGGAAAATGATGACAAGAAACTTTTCATGCAATCATCGTGACATCTGAGGTCCCCCGCATGTAGGTCACTTACTGCAGTGAATACTAACATTTTAACGTGTTCACCAACATGATCTTGATAGGTATTGAAAACGTCCAAAATAACGTTTTTGTTCTCTGCGTTCAGCAGTGTGACAGACAAACTATGGCCTCCAACGCTTTAGATTTTTAAAAATATTTTTCCCAAAACAAGGTTCATCGCAAAACAGGCAATGTTCACTTAAATTAAACGTTGGAATATGAGAGCTGCGAATCTTTTCCATGCCAGGCTTCTTCAACTTGTCTTCCTGTCCGTTTCAATAGTCTTTGAATATTAATCTGTGATTTGCAAGAAGCAACAGAGCCCTTGTGATATTTGGTAACGATTTCTTCATGAATTTGTAAACGTAGCCTATTCTGCTGCTTTACCATCCTGCCTTGCAGATATAATGGTATGATCTGATCAGGTATGTAACAATGGTTTACTGGATGAAAATAGCATTCGTTTTCCATTTTGCAATTTGTATCAATTTTGAAATAAGAGATGAAGACAATATGCCAACATCTGCAAACAGATATTATGACATCATTATACATTACATTATTATATGAATGTGTTATATTGAAAATTCTACAAATTACGTAAGAAGTATTTAGTTATTTTCCGACTAATTTTCACCTGTTTGTCAATTTCAGGTTAAATATTTATCCAACAGCACTTGTAAAGTGTTCATTGTATTCCTTGACCATGAAAATATAGCTGTACATATCAAACTTTCTATGATAGGATATGAATTGAAATAGATATTAGCAAAATTATAAATTTCCGCAATATTGGCAGCTAATTTGCATATTGATGGGTTTTATACGAAATGCTCAAGGGTGTCAGGGTGACACCCTTCCAAATATTGTTTAGTAGTGTCTAAATATTTTATGCGGATAGAAATGCACGGTACCACTATCTGACCTCCGAACTAAGAGATCCTGAGCTGTGGACATATCTTGCTGCTCAACGTGCTGAAGAGCTGTTTCTATTACCTTCAAACCATCGCACGCATCGTCTCGGTTAATCCGGAGCCTCGGTTAACCACGAGTCTACTATATTTGTTAGCAGTATAACTGATAAGATCCAACATTGTACCTAGTATATTACCACGCATACAAAGGATTCAAGAGGTGAAAACAATGAGAGCGGTTCCAAGAATCGTATTGTGGATTTTTTAAATCCCTGCAATCGGCTTGCAGTGGAAAGGAAGGTACTTAACCCGAAATACTATCCTGAGGTACCTACTAGAGGTCTCCGTTGTTGAACTTTTCCCTCATTTCGTTCATACGTAATCTAATCTTAATACAGTGTGAGATCTTGATACTGTCGTACGTGCTGTGTAGAAAGTGCGTTTTGTGTCGTCGTGGGAAAGGTGTAAGACTATTTTTGAATCCACGTTAGTGTTTACGAGGTACGTGACTTTTTCTCTACGTACTTTCTTATTACTATAACCGGACCAAAAAGCTAAACTATAGTGTTACTGATATTACTACTATTAACGGATAAAAGAGTCATTCCAATTACATGCATCTATTTATTTCTTCTTTAAAAGTGTGTTTTAGAGAATCTGAAAATACTTAGGTTTTCTGGAGAACATGTTTTAGCCACTGCTAATTTGATTACATATTCAGTTTATAAGGATTTATATTTGTAAAAAAAATTAAGAACAGATTTCCAAAAATCTTTTCATACATACGCATTTCAAGGAGTTAGGAATTATCCTGCTGTAGTGGTGACTTTGCTAAAAAAAAACAGAAGAATAGTATTTAAAGGAATTTTCCTGCTGAAATAAATAAACTAAATATTAGGTTAAATTTAGGACTTGAGAAGTAGTTACAGATTGCCCAATGCTTATGTCTTTTGAAGATTTTGACACAAATGTTTAATTTTAATTTAATTCTTTGAGGCATTAATAGTATCCCCAGAAATCTGAAGGTTTCTGAGGATACAGCCCCTGCAAAAATTTGTCTATATGACATCGAAGAATACAAGTAGCCAGAGCCATGTCGTGAGAGACGCCAATTCTTTACTTGTAGCATCGGTAAACTAAAATTGTTGGAAACGTTTCTATTAATGGTACCATTTCTTAAAGGAAACACACACTTAAAAAGAAACCTGATCCACTCTTTAGTTTCTACTTTTATAGGACACTAAAGCAATGGCAAGAATATTACAATATACTGCTTAATGATATTGTTGGTTATAATATTTTAATTCAAACTATGCTCCCATCTATCGGTAAAATATGTCTTCGTTGCATTAACACCTACATGAGTCTTGATTTCATCGGTGAAATTTTTAACACAATGTTGCAGGAGAAAATTAATGTCATTAATATCGCAAATTATTGCTACGTTTGATTATTTTACTAGTATGTTATTATTCTTAAGAAGTGTATGATCTATTTTGTGACTGTTTAATGTACAGGTATGGTTAATTCAAATTAATGGCGATATTAAACCGAGGTAACAAGGTGTTCGAGAAACTTATGAAGTTCTTTTGTAAGAAGGAGATATGAGCAACGGTTTTGCCACTTTATTTACGCTACTTGTATTCGGGAAAAGTACTTCGAAATTTTCCACTCTCATGATCAGATATATAGTGATGTATATTTATCGTACTTTACCAGAAATAACACTGAAATTATGAACTTAATTTTAGTTCGAAAATATTCAGTATTCATACTTTCGCTTTGTGTGTGGAGAAATTTAATATTAATTCTGCAAAACCTACTTGTATTCTTTTTAATCAATGACCGTAGAAAGTGGAACAGTACATTGACATTTATCCAGTATTATGATCAGATATATGACGATATATACTTACCGTACTTTACAAGAGGTAACACTTTGATTATGAAGTTAATTTTAGTTTGATTTTTCTGTCGAGAAATTTAATATCAATGTTGTGTTTTTTAGTCATTTACGCATACTAAATTTAAATTTATTTATCTTTTCTTTCACTGTACATAGATATAGTACCATACCCATTTGCATCAAGTTTGCACGTCACCTGAATGTAGCTTGCTATGCCAAACTTCCTGTTTTTACTTTAAGTTTACGTGCTGCAAACTTTGAAATGTAAACACGATATTAATAATTAGATGCATAGTTGCTGGAAACGTATCAACAGTGACATACCACGCTGGTAAACTCTCATCAAGTGTGCCAGGCCAAACCTAGTGGTCGTTTCAAAATTGTCAACTAACACTTTCGTTTGAAGTTTGTTACAAGCTTACAAATTATCCTGTCAAGGTTTTTGCAAACTTTTTCACATGATATGTCGAACTTATTGCAAGCCTGTTGTAAGTTTCGGAAAATTAAACGAACGTTCATTTCATTGCATTCCGTAGAGCGTATTAATCTTGTAATCCCCACTTATGAGCTGTACGACCGTATTACGTTTCCACGTATTCTCTTCTTGAAGGTAAAATAAGGCATACCCTTTGCCAAAGCAGTGGAGATATTCTTCTCTGTCACAACTCCAACGTTACTGAATACATCAGTCAATTTGAGAGACAGAAGGTTGTAGTAAAAATGCTCTAATGAAATCTACATTCAACTCCAAGTAAGTGCAGTTCTAATCGGTTAGCAAGAGAGTTACAACTTGCACCACTTTTCTATCAAATAGATTTGAATATTGAGAATACAGGTGTGATTTTAACTCAATATTAAAAAAAAGTGACTTACACCACTTTTCCTTTCACTGCCTCATATGTACAGTGACATACATTGTTTGTTGTAATTCTGACGTCTATTGTCCTCATCGATAGCTTGAACAAGAAGACAACTTCATTGCACTTGACCATCATCATAAACCACTCACAATCCTTATTTTCCTGTAATTCCCAAGATTCTTTCCAAAAAGTGACAAAGAAAGAAAGAACTGGTACTTGCACCACTACCTAACACATTGAGACGATTGCGCACCCTACTGACTAAGGTTCCCATTCGTCCCGTTTCTCCAGAAACAATCCCGTTGTTTGATCAAATATTCCGGTATCCCAACTTTTCCCCAAATGTCCCGCTTTTTTTCAGTCAAAAGACATTGAAGTTTGTAACTTAAGAAACTTAGTTTCAAATGGCACTTAAAAAAGAAAAAAAGAAACTAATAAATAAAGGTGGTAAACGGGCAAGCTCGAAATTTCTGGATTTCGGGCTGCATCTAATCTCTATGGCTAGATGTTCCTTTATCAATTTCCGGTTCCGGTACATGTATTTTACACTACACTAGTCACTTGAGTTTGTGAAATCCGCAGTGATAGTGGTTGCTGTATTACAACTGATCGTTTCCCAGTCGGATTATGCCGAAATGTAAGTGCAGTATAGTAGAGGAGAGTTTTCGTTCGTCAAAGGATTTCATAAAAAAAAATGTGGAATGCTGTTGTGTTTCACATGATTGTGGGCCAGACATTATCAAATCGCATGACATTTTTATTATGTCAATGTCTTATTTCAAGTGCAACAAATAGATATTTTGCTAATTTTTAACATATCCCGGTTTTTAACAAACTGTCCTAACTTCTTTTATGTAAAAATTTGGAAGGTAATGTCCCTATTTTTTTTTCAAAGAAAATATTATGGGAAACTTCGTTTATATCGTAATGTTTTATTTCTCGAATAGTTATTCTCCTACTCAGTTGCAGCCTTTCATTACATTGAAAAGAAATGCAGCTTCCTTTATTAAAAATAATTAAGATAATATCACATAACTTGTTTATACTCAATCATGTTGATTGAGGTTTCTTGCTCTTTCTCACAACATAAAACAATTGATATATCCTCCAAATACGGCTTTCTGAAATGTATCGTATTGTACATTCTTACTAAATCGTGATGAAAGTCACGTCACAAATCAAAATTATATTTGAAATGCCACAGTTTAGTGCTTCTAGTAGGGAAGGAAAGAGGGAAGCAAGGTGCATAACAACAAAATAAACTGCCGATATTTTCTGGCATAGCAATATCCTTTGAAGATTTGTCTTCTATAGTGTCTGCAGCGAGTCCTGACGCTTTCCTGCATTTCCGCCATCCAATGAAAGTTGGTGTGTAGGGGGGCTTCGATTGCGGCTAACGGAGTCATCCGAACCAAATCACATGAAACTACATGTGTCATCCTCCGCCACGATTGGTTAAACCTCAAACTTCAGGACTCGTTAATTTCACTATAGGCATGCTGAAGAAGCCATTTCTTTGTTTGATACAATAACAAAGTCTTCATATTATGAAAGCTAGTCTTACGTTTAATATGTCAAAGTACCAGAGATTTTATTTTCCTCACAAAACAGTCGGGAGGAAACGAAGGCTTCATCAAACATAAAATGTGCACTCAACTAAGCTCGTCATAAACATGATTACAAAGTTAAAATATTATTTTGCACAATTTTACACATTTATATTTTTTCTACGCTGATATTTTAGTTGTTATTTTACTTTTATTAACAGAAAGAAATAAGAGTAAACAGTAATAAAATGACAACAATAGAGACCAATGAGAAGAAAGGGGAAGACTAAAAGAAAGGTAGGGAGATAATCATAAAGTTTGCTGGAATAATAAAGGCAAACAGAATACAAAATTCTACGGGAAGCCCTTCACTTAGTACAGGTTTGATAATACCAGATAGGACCAAAAATAACAAATGAGAAAATCCACTGGGTTCGTATATTTGGAAGAGATCCGGACGCACACACAAACACAGTCAAATGCAACAACTGAATAGGAGCTGCAGTGACTGTAGTAGAGGGCTCACCTCTGGTGTGTGGGGTATTCGGTATGATCCCGGATCGCGCCATGTGGGCTTTCTGATGAACAAATACCGCGTACGTGGGATTGCTAGGGGTTCTCCCGTTTCCCACTTTCTTCATTCCACCAATTCTCCTATCATCATCCCTTCGGTCTGAGACAAAGTTTCCTGAAGGCCTTAAATAAGCATTCAACAATTGTAAGAAAACAAGCATACACGAAATTCAAACATAGAAAAGGGAAATGTGAATATGAAGAACATACCACTCGAAAGAAAAGTCAAGCTGCGTGTCACGGTCAGCTCGTGGAAGACTGTTTAATCAAACAACTTTGTCTCATCAAAGGACTATAGTTATGAAAAACTAAATGACTATTACTAAGATGGTTGAACTTTGTCTTTGAAACTCACTTGGCGAGAGATGTAAACATAATATACACATAGTGCACACATCCACATACAAGTAGATAAGGGTCTACGTCCTAGACAGTAAACAAACACAATACACTGAGAGTCACACAGGCAGAGAATCTGTACATAGAAACAGAATACACAGAGTGGATACTGATCGTCATAGAGACAACACATATATATATATATGAGATATCCTCTAAAATATAGAATCTGCGAGCTCGTGCGAATGGAGGGCTCGAGCTCCAAGCCTGGGCCCATATTGTGTAAATATATATATACTTTTTCGAATATGGCGTCCAAAAAGATTCCAGTGTAGCTTATACGATGTTTAGTGGATTTATTAACATGAAAAACATACACTTCAACATCAATATCGTAATAATTTTTTGTATGTTTTTAATCCAGTTCAAAATCACCAGGCGGCCATTACGTAATTTCTACAACATGTACGGGTCAGAAGTGGCCATCCACGATTTTTGAGCTCCTTATAGATCCAATTATCCAATCTAAACAGAATTTGCCCCCTGCAATCATTTGCATATAGAATTGTTACTGGCCCAAGGACTAATTTGGAGATCAGACATGTTACGAGGAATTGATAAAATTAGAGTGATAATAAAGTTAATTAGAGTGAAAAATGTGGAATTTGTTACTGAAAAAAGATGTTTAATTTAACGAGCTAAATAACCCAATTTCTTTGTGTTAATGTTTTGAGTGTTTTGTATCACTGACAGATGACATGACAAATATCTGTAAACTTACTGTACGAAACTTTCAAGATACGGGACAGAAAAATTGATGAGTTCGAAATGAAACATATATATACCTTCCACAATTACTGTTTCTTAGTTCTAATATCGTTGTTGTACTTTTAATATTATAAAACTTTTCAACGCGCATAACACGTTGATGGATAAGATATGAGGTTCCAACAACTTAAAGAATATTTTTCATTTCTTGGTTTTGCATGTTATTGATACTCGTTCTTTATGATCGTATATCAGAAGTAGAATTTATATCAGATTAGATTTTATAAGCGAGGCTTTGTACATCTAGTTGGTTAAATAAACGTTGTTGGACTACAGTAAGTATGTAGAACCTAAGTATTTTTTTTTTAAACTTGACCTTTACATAGGACTACCATACGTCCGGGTTTAGCCCGAAAATGGTTAAAGTGTCCGGGATTGGCTTCTAAAAATAATAAGATCACCCTACCTCTAGGTTTACACCCAGTGCAGTCAGTGGTTGATTTACTTACGATTCTGCCGCCTGCAGACACCGAAGAATTTCCCGTCTCTTTTTAATTTAATATGTACTCTCGACCCAAAAAGTACTTAGAACAAGTCATCGATAATCTTCGAGGGTTGGACCGTGTAAGGATGTATCTACTTGACTGATTTTTTAAAAAAAATTAAGATTCGTAAGTTGGTAAAAACATTGGTAGAAGTCATCATAGTTTTATTACAGCTCTCTACAAGTATCTGCTACTTGAAGGAGTTTTCTCACCGTATTTGCACCCACTTTCAATATTACTGCCCCTTGGGACAAGATAATGGTAGCCCTCAGTTATGTACTTTCGAGAAAATGGGAATTAAAAGTTGAAGATTTGCTACAATTCGTATATAAATCTTTCAGCAATCTTTGTCGCTGGAAATTGTATTCCTGATGTACTGATAACAGTTTGAAAATATGGAGCATGTGAATTACTTTAGCAATAAGCAATACGCAAATATTCGGAAGCCTCAACAGATACTCCAAATGCTGGTTACCATTATATTGCAGGAAGTGATGTATACCATTTTACTGCATAAATCAAAATGTTAAAAGAGAAACGAAACAAAGTATTTATTACTTGCTAACAAGTTGAATGGCTATAAGATTCTCAAATAACCAACAGAAATGAAAAAGAACATCGTTGAGTAGGCCTATGTACTTAACTCTATAAAAATTAAAACAGTTTCTTTAGTTCGGATAATATTTGAGCACTGATAAAGAACACTGATAAGTACATACTTCTTAACTCCACAAAATCAAAATATAGTTTGTTTTAACTTCGGAACATTGCACAATGAAAAAGAATACTGGTGAGTATGCACTTCTTAACACTCTACGAAAGCAAAATACCGGTTTGTTTTACTGAGGATCATCTTTGTCTTCATGGAGCATTGCCTTATTCCAGTTGTAATGAATTGGTGGGATATATGGAAGCAATGATAACAAATCTTCATACTTCTGGGTTGAAATGGGTACAGGATTATTATACTTCATTGGTAAAGTGTCCAAACACATTCTTGGCTTTGCACCTCGCTTCCGAAAAGACACTTCATACCATGATTCTAGTTCTGAAAAGCTGTTTTTGAAACGAAGTGTGAACGGATCTGCATCTGTCATTTGGAAGCAAGATATATCTCAGAAGTTGAGCATTGTAATTTCGACGGATATTGTTCGTTTCGTTATGAAAGATCCTAAAGAGGACACTGAGCGGAAATCACATTGTTGCATCAGCATTACAATGAATGATTTGTTCTTACAGGCTTTAGTGATAATATCTCTCCAGGATTCAGTTACATAAATAAACTGATGTCTGGTCTGCTCTTTTTCTATGAGAGCCTGATCAGAATCACATGGTAATCGTGTGTGACCAGGTGGAGGCATGATCCGCTTTGTACATCCAATTGCTTATAATAGCCATCATGAAAGTTAGCATTGTGATATTCTTGTTTTGAATTATACAGTTATCGGTAAATATGTAAAGATTTCTTCCTCGTCGGCGACACGTTTTAAGATAATTCAACAAGCACGATTAAATGTCGTCTGCACCTCGTTTTGCTGTAAATTCAGGCCATGCAAACATGTATCCTTGATTATCATAGCAATCATGAATTACCAAATTATACGTTCATAATTTTCGTTTGTAGAACGCAATACTAGTTGACAGTATCGGTGTATGTAAATCGATGGCTATAACTTGAATATTTTTGGTATTTGCTCTACATTCAGCTTTAAGTTGTGCCAGTTTACTGAAAGCACTATCTGCTTTGGGAAAATGTACATCTAGTTCTGTCTGTGCATGTATTTTTTTCTGCTTCATCAGAACAAGACGCAATGAACAGGCGCTTTTCGTCACAGAACAGGCGCTTTCCGTGTATTGACAGAAATGATTTCTTACATACATATATCACTCCATCACTGTCTTTCACGGCTCCTCCTGCTCTTCTCTGCTTTTATGTATTTTCTGTTCGTATTACATGCTTTCATTCTGCTGAACAGATATGCATTTTGGAGATCAAAATCCACTAACGCCCAAAAGTCTTCACATAGTTTCCGTAGCTCGTCATCCGATATATTTTGCATACATTGTCTCGCACAACCACATGTTATTCCAATGGTAGCTGCTTCCACTTCTTTCCCTGTTGTTGCCCTGTAAGACATTTCACTATTTCTCCTTGGTTTTCTTTCGTTACGTTTCAATTTTTCTTGGTGTTGTTTCTGTTTTCTCTTTCTAGAAGACAACCTTTGAGACTGCTGAGCAGTACTTCCTGTATCGGAATTGATAGGTACAACAGTTCTTTTGCTTCTATTGGACATTTTCTTCGGCTGAAATAAAAAATTAAGGAACAATTGTCTTTGTGTGGGATACCAGGATCAAACATTAGGTCAAGACAATGGTAAGACACAATAAACAAACATTTCCGTACAAGATAACGGTAACCCACACTACATACACATGTTTCCATACTACCCATTTCGTCTTTGGACCATTTCGTCATTTTCATTGCACTATATTATTTCCTACACAATGTCGAATATTGTACACGGCTTCTTGTTTTCATTATAAGTCCATTTATCTGATGGAATATCATTGAGAGCTTCCGGACACAGACTACATACATTTAACAATAGCATTCTGTAATACAACTTTTGTACCTAGCTTTTCTGCATCAGAAGTCACCTCTGACTCAGACGGACTCTAGCTACTACCACTACAGGCACTAACGTCATCCTCTTCATCCACTTGCCTCGCCAAAAGTCGCAGCGTCATGCGACGGTGCAGTCGTGTCACTAGCCATCTTGCTTGTGGCTTACCATTGTCTTGAATGTAACAGCTTGGGGTTATCATAATGAGTACCTTGGTCTTTTGCCACAAGATGGCACTAATCAACAAAAGTTAAAAGTCGATTGTGTAACCATATATTGTCGGATACTGTGGTTGCAATCTCAAAAAATCAAATTTTGTGGGTTACCATTATCTTGTCCCAAGGGGCAGATTTAATATATCGATTATTGAACTAGTGCGATCTATTGAGATTATTTTAAATTGTGGAAATTGTCAAAATGAAAATTCAAAATAGTTCTAAAATGTGCAATTCTTTAACCAATGTTTCGTTAGAGTGCAACGCTGAAGTTGGTACGGAACGCGCCGGAACTGAGTTGCGGTTTAACTAAAATTTATCCTGGGAAGTTTCTGCATAAATTCACTAAGGTACAACACTCAATAATCTCCAAAGTGTTTTAGAAATATATTTTGACAATTAACTTTAATCTGAACTGTTAGTAGAATCTTGTATTCTTGTCGTGGTAATTTATATTAATTGAATTGAATTTAAATTATTGCCTTTAGGCATCTAAGGCTCAGGCCGGGATAGGGGAAGGGAAATGATTCGAGAAGGTGTTGGACAAGGCCTCTCCCTCCTTTTGCCTGGTGGGACTGAGGAAAAACCTAAGTCATAATGGTTGGCCGCTGGGATCGAACCCACGACCTCCCGCATGCTACGCCAAGGATCTATCACTGAGCTACGACGGCGATAATTTATATTAACTATATATTTGTTTTATTTAAATAATAATGCAGCACTAGCGATCATTCCTAAGTGTTCAATTTGATATTGGTTAGGCGTGTTTTCGTCATTGTCATCACGCTCTTAAATCACAACCTTCATGTTAAAAGGTACATTGGTTACCTTTCTTGCTGTTGAAAAATTAAGTAAAATGCCTTTCTTTATAAATTTATAAATAAATGACAGCGTTCCGATTAAAATATTTTTCCAACTTCAGCACTGAGAACAACAGGATCACAAAATTTGAGTAAAGTACTTTTCGAACCCAGTGTACGCATCCACTTCCATCCTCGAAAGTTGATTTTAAAAAGAAAAAAGACTTATGGATTTTGAATTTATATGCATTTTGAGATAACTAGCTACATACAAGCTATAGTCAACGTTCCGATTTGAGGCGAACAATCTGCCCTTGATCAAATTATAATTGGGAGAAGCGAAAGAAGTTTTAGTTTCAAAACTCATGAACTTCACTTCTCTCATGTCAGTCCATAAAGCTCTCTCATTTTCTACTGATATAATATAAATGTATTTTCTTCTAAACACACAATAATAACTCGTAGGTCCTTTTTTAAAGAGAACATTCAATATTTTTGTTATTTATTGTCACACGAGTTCTGCACTAACACATATAATGCCAACGACACCGCGGACTCTTACTTTTGCGCTTGGCTTTAATTAGATGGTTGAAAAGTATGACTCCCCACAATCTCAATATTCATTATCATGCATATAACTGGTATTATAACGAGTGAACAAGAAGTACTACGTCTTGGCTAGTGAGTCTCCCGCGAGCCCACAAGTTTTCCACGGGGCTCGGAATAACAGGGAAGTGGGATATGAAAGTCAGATAATGGGCCACGAGGCTTTGAAAGCTTGAAATTCAAGCTTTGAAAGCTTTTGAATTTCAGTGCCCCCGTAAAGTCTCGCACTGAGGAGTGACCACTCTATAACTTCTACAGTGATCTCCTATCATACACATGCTTCATGCAACTAAAGCGGGTGTTACGGGTGTGGATGCTTACGATTTCTGTATTTCGGAAACATTTACCGCGAATCGGAGTATGTAAGTAGAAAGAAAGAAGGTGAAAAAAGAAGATAGA
>JAGDQP010043366.1:0-16240 GCA_022664845.1 Lepisma saccharinum | reverse complement strand
ACTTTCATTGGATTTTTCCAACTTCTCAGCCATTTGTTTAAGCAGTTGCTCCAATACTGCCACGGAAAACTTATGTTCCCCTGTCCTCACTTCTCTATGGATGTTGCATTCGTTACACTTCCATAGCAATTCGTTTGGAGTAGCATCACTAAGCTCATTTTGCGCACACCATTGTTCTTCCGTCATATGGATGCAAAGTCGATGATACCAACGTTCGCACAAGCAACATTGCACCTGATGATCGTCTTTATCTTGGTCATCACAACACACTACCTTATTTGAATCAGGTATGTCTGTATATCCCATCTTGCATGCTATATCGCTGCGTCGATTGTGCCGATTTCCGCTCATCTTCGCACTCTTTTTTAAAATTATCACGAAATATACGAACTAGCAATTCCCAAAGTTCACGTTTCTTAGCTGCACTTCACCAGAGCTTGAGTCTCATAATCTTATATGTAACCGTGTAATATCGTTTGTGACTGTGGTTTCACAAACTTAAAGGTTACTGTCTCGGTAGAAGGAGCGCGCACTGCGAGAGCAAAGCAGATTGAATGAACTGGATTGATATTTGCTAGTATTTATCAGGATAAGATTCATATAAAAACACTTCTGCTGGAAGGATCCTACTAGAATCCAGACAATAGTTTTTATTCCAATACAAGATGAGAAGAATACACTTTTCCATAACACTGTAATACTTGAGATGATAGATTTGAATCGTCCAATATTAGTATCGTTTAACAAGTATTTATACTATGCCAAAAACGTAATAAAAGATATACTCATTCCATTGTAACGATGTTTGGTTTTCTTTTTTTGTACGAATTCTCAGTACGTGTACGCCTTAATCTTCACTCACGAACTTACAACCTTATGGAGACGCTACTGGATACTGTCCGCATTCTGTCTAGACCTTTCTTCCTGCAACTGACTTTACCATTAGAGTGCAGAAGATACGCATCCTTAATATAGTAACAATTTCTCCCTGCATGAGCAACTTCCTTCCTTCTATGTTACTCGTTGGTAAGCTCTTTGGAGTGATTAGTGTGCCCCAATCCACGACTTACATACGTAGTGGCGCTACTACTAACCAGCGCGACCTCACTAGAGCTGACGAAAAATTATATCCCAGGCGCTAACAGCAGCCAGTGGATAGTTCGCTAACTTCACAGCTGTAGAATACCAAAACTAGGTAATATGAGCATATAGAGGGTTATTCCTATCCTCTGTTTCCTCTGACTGTTCGACACCAACTCTCTCACTACTACACAGTCGATGCAATAACTTAAGGCGTGTGGCGAACTTCAAAGCATAATATCTTTATCAGATTTTAATTGAATTCGAAAGTTCTAAGTGTGAATCAGCACAAAACATTATCTTTTATTAGTAAACCAAAATTATTAACACAGTTCTTCCTTATAATTAGTTTTTTAATGCTAACTTTTCACCGTGTGTGTTCGTCCCCTCTAGCGGCCTTCTGAATAAGTTTATTTTCTGCCGCTTGAGCATTATTAAAAGCAAAATGAACATATTATTTATACTCAATGATTGGCGTAAATATTCACTTCTTGTGACGCTAATCTAGAACCTTTATCCTCTTAATATCTTTTTAAAACAAATATAGATAACATATACACAAATGAGCAAACGCACAGAATATAAAAAGTTTATCGCGTGCCCTGTTCTTCATGTACAGGCGCTCCCTGTCACACACTAACACACTTTATTCATACTCTTGCACATGCGCAAATGAACGGCATCCGCCTTTCACCAGGTCGTACTAAGAGCTGCTGCAGTCATAAGATAATACTAAAAGCACTCTGTCTAATGCTTTTCAAAGTGTACTAGTTACCATATCAGTTAAGTGGTTTTAGAGTGGTAGTAACTTTTATCTCACTATTATCTAACGATTTAAGTGGTGTTGAGTGCTTTAACCTACTTTGAGAGCGCAAATGATCATTACCCCAGTATATCCGCCTTTCACCATGATGCACTGAAAGCTGCTCTTCTAAGATAAGCCTAAAAGGACTCTACCCATCTAATGCTTTTAAGGGTGGACTACTTAATATCTCAGTTGAGTGGTTTCAAGTAGTCATAACTATTATCTTACCATTATCTAACGAGTTAAGTGGTGTTAAGTGCACATACCTATATTATTAAACTAATGGAAGCTCTTATCCGTACATTCTTTTAAGAACACTCCAAATTAAGTGGTTTTAAAATAATAATAACTGGTATCTCACTATTATCTAAGAGCTGAGTGATGTTAAGTGCACATATCTATATTATTAGACTAATGAAAGGTCTTATCCGTACATTCTTTTAAAAGCACTCTCCATTAAGTGATTTTAGAGTGGTAGTAACTCTTATCTCACCATTATCTAAAAGCTAAGTGGTGTTAAGTGCACATACCTACCGTAAAAGGTTACTAATGGAATATAAGATCTCTTATCTCTGAGTTCCATTAGTGTAAATTGAGGACGCACACAAGGTGGGTCACTATCTACTGTGTGTTTACTTAAAAGACAAAATATGCTAAAAATACAACATTGATACTTCTCATTAAAACCTGAACATCCATAAAGAGGAAAAATGTATATCGCAGGATAAAATGTAAACTTTATTAATTAACAAGCAACACAATGTAAATGAAATCATTCAATTAAACAATCAAATTATCCATGCAACAATAAAAGGAAAGATTAATATGACTATCTAAGAATGTTAAGAAAACGAGGAATACAATTATAGAATATATATATATATATATATATATATATATATATATATATATAAAAAAATAATATATATATATATACACATAACTACAAACACATACATACACATATATGGGTATAAAAGAACATATAAGACATACGTGCACCATAAATGCAGACTTTCTGTCACCCTTACTGGTGATCACTCTACTGATTCCTCCTAGTCTTCCCTCATTTCACCATTATCCATTTTCAAAGTAGTGCAGACCTTCGGCGTTTTAATTTTCTTCTTATTTATGATCCCATTGGAACTAACCTATGGGTTCGTTTCTATATTATTTGCGAGGAATATTGTCCAACATTTTATTTTATTTTATTCCAGTTTCTTGTAATATTCATATTTAATCTTCCTACATTCATTCGGTCGTCTATTACGTAGTCCCGGAATTGCTGCCTTTTAGCGTTTACGCGCTGCTCTAATTTTCCTTTTTAATCTACTCAATTTTCTCAGTCCAATACGGAACTCCAACTTTCATTTTAACCTTGTTCCTAATTGGATTCGATTTAAATATCGCACTTTGTATATGTTTCTGCAGTTAAATTCCAATTTTATCAACGTTTCTGGTAAGTTCATATTCTTATGCAATTTTCCCCAATTCACATTTTGATGTAATAATATAGTTTTTTAACTATATATTAAGTTTGTACGGTCCCCAGCACATTTCTTTATGTCAATAATATTACATTATGGTCAATAATATTACATATAGCACCCCCACGTCCCTCAAATATTGGTGGAAATCCAGGCAAGTTGACAATATGTAGATTATTTCCCATAACGAGGCTTTCCATTTCTTCGTCTGTTAATTCACTGTTCCATAAAACAGATGTCGCATTGGTGTTAGCCATAGTTAACACTTTCAATTCACTAAATTTATCCATTATATTTTCGATCTTTATCAGATGTTCTCTTGTATCTTCGACAACTGAAAATATGAATTTACCATCACAAACGAAAGGAAACTCGATCTCATCTGCACACACAGCATCTTCTCATCACTAAGTTGGTCGATCACTTCCGTAAATATTCTTGTTATTCAACATCACAGCCGTCTTTAAGTTTTGACTCCTCTTCATTACTCCTTGGACTATCTTTGGTACAACGTAACGTTTCTGAAGGCAGCACGAGTCAATCTCATACACTTGAATAATTTCTCTTAGCCCTTTATTAATTAACTTCGAGTGTTGTGCATTCAATTGAATCAACTTATGCTATATATAATCTATCCTACTAATTGCGATGTTATATGCGATTTTATATGAGAAATATTCAATATTTTCTTTCGTTTTACACGTCCTCTTCATTTCAAAGCAAGGGATACATAGATTTTCCAGATCTTTTCTTGGGCACTCACTTATATTGTGATCATCTTTACCACATTTGTTGTAGATTCTATTTTCAGTTTGAAAATGCCTCTCTACTTGGTCTATTTCTGAGTATTTATAGCATATTGGTTTTGACACGTAGTTTTTAGTAGGTTTAATAACTTCACAAAATATAAAGATTTGTCTATGGCGGAGAGACTTGGTAAGAAGACACATATTACATATTGTCTCACCAATTAAAGCATAATACGATTGGTACTACTTACCCTGAGTAGTATGCTCGCATTTATACCATCTACTTTCATGAAAGATACAGGAAAGTGTTACACCTGTGCTATCATCTTCTGGATTAATGGCACTCATTTGCAAAGAGGAATCATTGAGTTTTCTGAAGGACAGGTAACTACACCGACGTCCTTCCGAAGCAAAACCTTCATGTGTTATCATCCGAAATTCCCAATCTCCTTCTATCTGAAAATATAACAATGAGTAAATAAGTATTATAATTCGGAAATGAAAACTGACATCGTTTTTCCATACTTTATACAATTTTTGACAAGAATATACATGACTTTACTCATTTAATCATTAATATAACAAGTAGCAACCCAATATATTTAAGAAAGTATTTAACATAAGCATTTTCCAATTAATACTCAACTTTAAAAGCCTAAATTTGTGCAAAATCATCTAGAATATTATTGAAATGTTGTCCTTTGTCTATCCAACTGTTAGTGTAGTACTGACGGTCCCTTCTTTCACTTCAATTTTTAGCGACAACTGTACGATTTAATACACACATTTTCTTTACAATCCTTAATCTGCCACATCACGCTCTTCAGAATGTCTTCTCCTCGTTACGACAGAAGATCATAGGAGGAACTTCCGTCTTTCATTTAATTTCAGCGTTGGATTTGTCTCTTATCTACGTAGTACTTTACTTCTAACAAATTATCCAAAATATATTGGTTGTAGTTATTATCGAGAAAAAAACTGCTGTCATGGTTCCAGAGAACATGGGCAATACAAAAATTTGAGTATATTACATGGGACACAACACAAATATTGACATTTAAACGAAAGAACTCTTACATTCCTGTTTTTAAAGGAAATAGTTTGTGTGAAGTGTTATGTTCTGAGGAAGTAAACGGCTTGAAATGCGAAATCCCTCTACTCTGAAATATATATTTCAAGCGGTGCACATAAAATAAGCAAGAATGTGATTTTCGTTTGGACGGAAAATGGTTTGAGTGGTCCAGATACTCGTCCAACAATGAGTGTTGTGCGCAAACAAACGTCTAACAAGTAAAGTACCCGAAGTGAGGACTCGAGTTGCTCATCAAGTGATACCTTAAATTGAAGCTAGTGACGAGTATAGTACACCTGTGAAATCCTAGCTGCAGAGCTCCAGTAATAACAAGGTTATGGCGGGTCAAAGTTCAAATAGAAAGCTAATTGAGCTGCTTGTGATGTCCATGTTTTGCTGATTATCCCGATGGTAATACGTCGTACGTTGCTTCCAATTAATGTAATGTGTAGAATGATATCCCTCTCTATTTGCTTGATATCCCGCTTTCTTTTATTCGTGTATGAATGTCCTTGTGCATGTTTGCTCCTGTTATTGATGTCAATAAAAGGTATTTTTTCTTTTCGTTCCAGAAAATGGAAACAGGTGCTATCGTTCATGCTCTGTATGAGAAATATGGATTTGTTAATAGGAGAATGAATAGGTATGAAGATTCATTGTACAAACAAATAGTGGAGAGAGATACTTGAGGACAAGATGGAAATCATACAAGAAGTTAGAACTCTTGGATTTGCTGGTGACAGTGATGAAAGCGATGATGGAGACTACGGTGATGACGTCTTTGATGATTAAATGCCAAGTACATCGCAAGGATCTCAAACACATCAAGAGTCTCCGACACCTGTAGCTTCTTCAGGTGAAGAATATCAGCCTTCGCCCAAAAAACAAAAACATATCTTGGACGATGATTATAAAGAAGCAGCTTACATGTTTTGGACACACAATGAGAACCCGGAAAAGAAACGAAGGAAATTTTCATCTGTCAAGTCACAGTATAGATTAATTCAATCGAAAAACATCCTCTTTGAATATGAAAAAAAAACCCGCAAAAACCCAGTTATAAGAAACTTAATGCAGCAGTTCATGATAAATTCAAAGAAATGGTCGAGAGATGTGCAATTATACACGACACGACTCTTCGCTTTTGGGCTCTTCAGATAAGTAAAGAGCTAGATCTGGATAATACTCTACAATTCAAGGCATCTCGTCACTGGCTGTCTAATTTTAAAAAGAGAAACAATATCGTCAGTCGTTCTATACGCATAGGGTTAGCAAAACGTGGAAATCAAAAGAGGCTGAATTAAATCACTTATCTACGACATTTATTACGTCCATGAAAGAACTTATGTTACTAGATGACCTGAATCCTCGTCAAGTATTAAATGCTCATCAAAGTCGATTTGACAAGGAACTCCATGCATACAAGACACATAGGACTAAAGGTACGGTGGTTGTAAGAGGTGCATTTGGATCAGTCAGTGCTACTACTCATTCATATATGATCATGCCGGTTATTTCCATGGATGGTGAAATATTGCGTCCGATGTACGTTCTTGTATCCGAATCCAGTGGTCAATTTCCAGGAAATAAGCAAAAAGATCCCGATAACATAGTGTCCCATCCAGGAAAGACTGCAAACATGAACAAAAGTGATTTTAAAAAGTTTTATTCTGTATTCTGGAATAGCCTGCCTGCCGATCGTGATAAAGTCTTGCTTTGGCTGGATTCATGGAGTGCAAATAAGGATGATAACGTATCAAATGAATTATGCCCTAATCATATAACACTGTTCAAACGTTTAATTCCTGGTGGTTGCACAGGTATCAGGTAAATCATTTATCAGGTTCATTACTGACACACGTATCGCTTCCTCGGAAATTAATCTCTGGCATCGGGATAACATTTTACGAATGCAGTCCTTCACTCTCTTCCAATTCAGTGCCTCACGATTTCGCAACATGATCAGGTTTGCGTTTTACAAAAGCGGCTACTTGGATGAGGAACCCAAGCCTATTATTTTGATTCTAATATACGTGACGAGTGTTACAAGACCTCATGTGAGAACATCTCTTTTGTCAAGTGTGCTCATTGTGAGCAAAGTATCTGCTTATCACACGCCTTCATTGACGACTTACATATTGATTGTATCAATGTGTAGTACTTTGTACGTGCCTCTTTCCTTCACATGAATCGCATTTCAATTCAAAACCATGTCCTTCTGACTTTTGTTCTGCCTTTTGTTGTGACTTGTTGCAATACAATTCGCTTTCTCTTTGAACTTTGACCCGACATAACCTTTTATTTCTGGAGCTCTGCAGCTGGGATTTCACAGGTGTACTATACTCGTCACTAGCTTCAATTTAAGGTATGACTTAATGAGCAACTCGAGTCCTCACTTCGGGTACTTTACTTGTAAGTGGCATTTTCAAATAAAAAATATCACGAGTACATTTTTATATATAACAAAAGAAAATATGAGGCATAAAGTATTCATACTTTGCATGAGGTCATGTTACACTAAAGTCCGCTTTTGTGCAAAGTATGAATATTTTATGCCTCATATTTTTCCTGTTATATATATAATGTACTTGTGTTTTTTATTTGAACATGTAACTTAGACGTTTGTTCGCGCATAAGCCTCAATTATTACACGTAAATGAATTACATATTTCAGGTAAATCCCAAGCATATTCATGATTAATACGTACACAATTTAGTGCAACTTGGCACATAAATAATACATATTAAATGAGTTGAAATATGTTTTCTTCATTTCTTCGCGGTGGTGGTTTGGCCCGACGGTAGCAGACACAGAGGTGCTTGTATGGGCGTATAGATGACCATGTGGGAGACACAGTCTCTCTTTAGGGCCCCCTTCTGGTCACTAGTGAGCACTCGATCGAATATGGATGTGGTGCGATGCCGAAAACGGGACGACAAACAGGTTCCTGCCTCGTTGGTTCTTGTTGGTTTCCGAAAGTATGTGGGGTACCTACTTGCTCAATAAATTCGCCTTGCCTAAGCGGTGCAGATGAAGCCTGACTGTTTCATCAGAAACTTGGAATAATTCTGAAATCTCAACACACGCTTGGCAGCTGTCCTGTTCTATTACCACCTTCTTTGCTTCTAGTCACCCAAGGCGGTGCTTATTACTCAGAAACAAATCTCTCGCCCTGTATTTCGGGGGAAAAAATGCCTGGAGGTGCGTTCATTCACAGCATTATCCCCAAAGATTTGCCGTATTACGCAACTTGATTCGAATGCGGACAAGCCCATTTGTCATAGTGCAGGCAACCTCGAACGACCTGCTTAGACAACTGCATTTATCTTCTCCACTAATCGGACTATATCTGTTGTGAGTGTGCAAAGCTCCTGTCTTAATCACAGTCAATATTCCCACTCTTATCGCTTTTCCAGCACCTGACAGTTTAGTCTTCCCCATTGGCACACAAACGTTGAAAATACGTGGATTAAACATTAGTGCCGAAACGTTCTCTTAACATTCTAAATGTGCCGAAATGTCCGCCTGTTCAACGGTTTATTCGACGTCGAATAGTGGTTGAGAAGATACAAGTTGAAAACGGGTTCAGCCGGGCAAAACAGAGCATGGTTTCTGCCTATTGGTATACAAATTGTTTAATTTTGTCCGTTGCTTTCATCATGATGTTCAGTGTTAATTTTCCAAGAGTAAATTATCCAACCACTGCTGTGGGGTTCCATGCAGGTACGTTCCGCACTCGTCGTTGGTAACTCGTCGCCTTATCCTTTCATCCATGGATCCACCTTGAGAATCACTACTCTTGTGGTGGGCAGTCTAGAATGCACTGCCACAAATCCAGAACATCGTTTCACGATCGTGTAAGAATAAGAATAAATAATAATTACTTTCCTTATTTCTTTGTTGTGTGATTTTTTCCTTCTTTAACACTTTGACCATTGCTGCACTATTAAATTTGTATTTCTCCATAAGTGCAATATGTCGCCTTATAAAAACGCATATATAGCGAAATCTATCTCATAGTGGAAAACACTTCACATTAACGCCCTATTAACGAAATTAAATGTTCGTTAAAATATAGTTTAACGTTGAATCTGTTTTCAACATGAAAATAAGAACATGAAGATTGTAGTTAATTCCATTGTATTTGCTTTTAATTATAATGTTTAAGCAATTTAATTAGACATACAAGTGTGAAACAAAATGTATTACATAGGATAAAAGAAAGTTGAAAACACGTCACATTAACGCCCTCTCAACAAAATCCTATCTTCGCTGAAATATAATTTAAAATTCAATCTGTTTTCAACGTGCACATGAGAATATAAAAATTAGTTTGAGTCATTCAATTAGTTTTTAGTTGTAATTGTTTGATATAACATTAGTAGGAAACACATTAAACAAAATCTATACCATAGTTGAAAATAACATATTCAATACACGTTGTATTAACATCTTATCAACGCAATGATGTCCTTGTTGAAATATATAATATAAAAATAAACGTTTTTTTAAAGCCGATAACGGTCAACGAAATGAACCTAAAATCAACGTTGGAAACACACATGCGTGCTACTTTAGTTATTTCTGTATAAAAAATCCCTTTCGGTAGGCCTACAGGTTGAGGTAGATCTCGAAGTTCTTTTTTTATTTTCAAAAATTCAAATCTCACCTTATATGAGAGCTATCGAGAAACTATTTATTGATTTGTAGATTATTCATCAAGAGCTGTTCAACGATACCCCACAAGACATATATATATATATATATATATATATATATATATATATACATATATATACTCGCTTTGTTTCGCAGGGAGCGCTGCCCCCAGACCCCCCCAACTTCAGTGCTTTTGAGAGGATGCGCCTCTTTTATCTTAACCAAAATCTCCCTGCAGCACTACATCACCATAGTATCCATCTACACCCTCCCACGGGGGGCTGCGCCCCCAAAAGGAATGTTTGCCCTATTTATTGTAACCTACTCTTGGTCATACACCTTCAAAGAAAATTTCGTTTCTCTACCTTCAATGATTTTGGAAATTGGGTTTTTGGGGCGGCCATTTTGGATCGAAGTTGACGCCTTTTTGAAAGTTTTCTTATACTGTCGTGACCTACTTGTGATGGTACAACTTCAAGTAAAATTTCATTTATCCAGCTCAAACGGTGTGCAAAATGGGATTTTGGGCGGTCATTTTGGATCTAAGATGGCTACTTTTTCCGAATATTGTAATATTTCCCTAAACTACTCGTCATAATGCACCTTTATGCCAAATTTCGTATCTCTAGCTCAAACGGTGTGGAAAATGGATTTGGATGCAATATATTTTGGAAAATGGAAAATATTTTGGATGCAATATGGCGTCTTTGGATACATCATGTAATATTTTAGTAACATAAAAATGATAATGTATAGTGTTACCAAATTTGATATTTCTAGCTGCAGCCGTTTAGGCTGTGTATTCTATACAACAATGAGTTCGGCGGCCATTTTGAATCCAAGATGGCGACTTTTTCAACATTTCGTAATATTTTCTTGAAATACTAGTGACAATACACCTTTATGTCAAATTTCGTATCTCTTGCTCAAACGATATGGAAAATAGATTTCTTACTTCCGCCATTTTGAATCCAAGATGGCGTCTTTGAACTCATTAGGTAACATTTTTGTAATCAAACAGTGATGTTGTACCTTTATGCCAAATTTGATTTCAATAACCCCAGCGGTTTAGGCTCTGTATTCTATACAACAATGGGTTAGGCGGCCATTTTGTATCCAAGATGGCGACCGATTTTGCTCATTAACGAACTTAACCGAGCTATTAAGCCTAGAAACAACATATAAAAATTTGGTTCAAATATCTTCAAAATTGTGGCCGCTAGCGTGTATATATATATATATATATATATATATATATATATATATATATCAATAATATATATTTTTCTTCGAAATCTACCTAATAACCAAGTCTTCCTATGAGATCTAAAAAACGACAAGAACTTTTTTAGTTACCTTGTAGTATATAAATAATAAAAATTTTCCATTGCTCGGAATAAAGGGTTTGAAGAGGCAAAGACCACGCCAAACTTGTTTCATAAAAGTATACTAAATCTTCCATCTTGCATGTATGGATTTATCTATCATTATTATCATTGAAATTATTGTCCTTAGGCTTTAGTAGCATATCTTTTGAAGCCTTATATAGCCGCTCCGTCTGTCAGCTTTCAGCTGAGGAACTACTAGGGCTAAGAAAATTGTTGAGGTGTCGTTGGAAAGTTTTCAGGAAGGTATTTTCAGACCCTTATCATTAATCCAGGTCGCAGGGCTAGGTTCCAAGGTACAGCGGGTGAGCAATTTATAACTCATGTACTACTAGAATTATGGATGTGTGTCAGGTGTCGTTCGAAAGGTCTGAGCGGGAAGACTTCATCCCTGATCACAAGAGCAGTTCCAGGGATACGGGAGATACGAGGAAAGGTAATTTCCAATTTAGGAGCTACTAGGCCTAGGAATGTAGTTGAGGCGTCATTGGAAAGATATCGCCGCAATTTTTCAAACAAAATATTAATAATCAAAATATGGTGCTCGCTGCTGGAGCCTGACGGTAGGATATATGCACTGGTCGCCACATAACTTGTTTCACTGCCATATCACTTATATTTGACGTCATCAACAAAATGTGGTATTCCATAAAGAAATGTTTTAAACAAAGTGAAAATTTACACCAACAAAGAATTGCAGGGATTTTTCTGGAAACGTCGCACGTTGGTGCGTTATACGTATCGAAAGAATACTTCATATTGTCTTATCGTTTCCTAAGCACATACGCGTACTTTTGCTTAGGAAAATTTTGCTTCATTAAGTTTACCTGACTGTATAGCAAAAAGTAAAATGTAGATTAACGGATAGAAGTTTTGTGCAGTCTTGGGTCAAATCTAACTTTGGTTTCCTTTAAAACAAGAAATAACAGTGAAAGCAAAGCATAACTTCCGATATTAGAAAATTTGTTGCTACAGTATGTGAAAGTAGAATTTGATAGTTATATAATAGAATAGTCGTTATAAAATACTATCCGTATAGTTCAACCGGAATACAACGCTTCATAAAATACCGAAGAAATTAAATTCGAAATTATTACCTATAGATGATTATTTTTTGCTTGTGGAATAATTCCCTTCACCTGTTTTCGGAGATAGTTATTTTAAATTAGCATGTTACTAATTTGCATTTACGAGACATAATGAGGCTTTTATCCTTTACTCATAAAGTTCGGTGAAATTATGTAATAAAATTTTGGAAGGATCTCTTCCGCCTTTCCTCATCAATGCATTTCTCCTCCGGAACGCTAAAACAGATATTTGTTTATTTTATGTGTACTACATATGGACGAAATTTCGTCCAAATCGTTCATGTTATTCTGTAACTTTCCGCAACGCTCGAAATTGGCTATATTTTAAGGGGTTATTCCACCCTACTGAAACTGTTTCTACAAAAAAGAAAAAGAAACTCGTATTTGTTTGTTTTATGTGAAGTCCCTGTCTGCCACGTTTCGTGAAAATCGATCTGAAATACTTAGCAGATATTTTTTGTCAGTCACACTTGCTTCATTTTGTTTCTTAAACCCTCAATAATTTGTTGTTTCAATCGATTCATTCATTGAATTATTATTAACGTCCTAAGCAATCTCTTGAGATTCTAAGAGCGAGACCTACAGTTTTTAGTAAAGTTGCCTCCGAACAACTCCGCTCAGGAGTCCCTGGTGGGAATTAAACCGGTTACTACGAGCCGAGAAAGCGAGTGCGATAACTTCTCGGTCATTTCGCAGTCAAACTATTATCGAGTTTTCATGAAATGTGACGTGAAGTTTATAATCATGCTTACTAATGAAAGTAGGTATAGTAGTGCCAATATGTCTCGACATCTGATCTTCCTTTTGAGGTGCTACTGTCACTTGAAGAAATTTTACATCCCCTTGCCACCCGTAGAGCTATGTTGCCATACTTCGTAACATGAATTTTGCCTTCCGTCGTGTGAGGGAGTTGAAAAACAATATGTGTTACACACCCCTTCCCATTTTCCTTATTGTCTGCTTCTGAGTCAAGCTTGAGATAGAGGAAAATTTTGATCTCGCCCAGTGCATTTCGTACTTTCAATAACAATACAGGTAAAACATTAAAAGGCGAGAAACATGATTGTTAATTAAATCCCAATTCGAAATTCCAGAATACCGACATTCCGGAATGTCAGAAACTGGGAATTCTGAAATGTCGGAATTTCCGAATGTTGATCACCACCACCAAATGATAGAAGTTTGAATTTTATTTATGGCCTTTAAGCACCTAAGGGTCAGACCGTGGATAGGGGAGGGGAAGGATTCGGGAAGGTGTTGGCCAGGGCCTATATTGAAGATGCCTCTCCGGCATTTGCCTGGTGCGACTGAAGGAAAACCCTGGGAAAACCTAACTCAGGATGGTTGGTCGCTGGGATCGAACCCAGGACCTTCCGAATGCTACGCCAACCAAATGATAGAAAAGAACGGTTCACCACTAACAGACAGTACAAGACATGTTATTTTGAGTACATTTAAAACTTGCTGGCTAAGGTATAAAAAGTGTAAAAATAACTCTTACGATGAACGCCTGAGCCTGAGGTGCCTAAAAACGATATGGGAAAAAATATCTGTGTTAAAATTTTATTTCGGAAAGCCGGAATTCGTAATTTGAATTTAAATTTAAGGTCTGTAACATAAAAGCTTTAGACAATGTTTGCAGGGACCGGATGAAGTATGACGGTATGATTTGTGGAATAAGAAAGTGGGAGGAAACGGAAGAACCCCTAGAATACCTATGCACACGGTGTTTGTTCACCACAAAACTCACATTGCACGAAGAGGAATCGAACCGACGACCCCAAGCGCAAAAGGTGAGCGCTTAACCATTGAGTCACCGACTTTCCGAATTACGGAGTTCCCAATACACCTAGCAGACCAACTTTCCAGAAGCAGCTGCGGCTCTCTCTGTTGCTCATTTTATGGGAAACATTCAGTGGCCTGAACTTTTTTCATCGTCACAAAACTTTATCACTTGGCTCATTATTTTTTTTCCCTCACTGCATTCCACAACATTCTTCTCTTCAGCCATCCTTATTTCAACTGAACCTCTTGTTAAATTTGGCAATAGCGTTACACATTCAAGACTCCCTCGGTTATCGCCACGCTGAACCCTTATTGGCTCAGCGCGTGGGTGCGTTGAGGATGTACGTTTTAGTTCGCATTTTTGACACAGGTCAAGACATCCTGGCAGCACTATATTTTATTTCAATTTCAAGAGGAGTGCCAAAATGCTACTCCGGAGTCATGGTCCGGAGTAGACTAACTTTATACTTCTGGTCAAGTATATTAACTGTTTGAAATATTAAAGAGTAACGGCCAGGTATGCTCAAGATATACTCATTTGAAATTGGCCAAAAGTGCCGGAGGTGGTCACGCTGGATACCGTTGGGAAGGGATTGAAAAGTGCGACAATTAGCCGACGGAATTAGCCGTGCAGTCGCAGTCATCATGTAAGCGTCTCCAAGATTGTGGGTTGAAATCCGAGCCGGATAATAGCATTTTTAATTCTTATAAACTGTAACAGATAAGGGAATGGCTTTTCTTAATTTTTTAGTAACAGGTAAGAAAGTAACACATAAGGACATGGCTTTTCTTACGTTTTTTTTTTAAATTTTAACAGGTAAGAAATTCGAAACGGGCTAAAGTCAGTAGCTACAAAGCTTTTTTTTTATTGCAAAGGCGCTGATACGATCTGAGGTCAAATGCTAACCCGAAGATCAGAAGATTGAAAATTTCGCTTTAAAGCGAAACAAATGGCAATTTTGCGATGTAAATCGAATTAAGAAGCTATTGGAATTAATGTGCTGCTGAAGTTTCTAAAAAAAAAAAAAAGTCTAGTCCTAACGGGGTTTGAACACGTATCCTTGGAAACCCGCCTCCGACCGCACGAATAATTTCGTTAACAGAGAACTCTTGCCGTACTCCTCAATATCTTCCAAACGGTATTCAGTGTAACCACCTCTGACCCAATTCAAATTAGTATATCTTGAGCATGTGTGGCCGTCGGCCTTTATATTTTTCACAGTTAATACACTTGGCCAGTAGTATAAATTTAGCCTACTCTGAACCTTGATTCCGGAGTAGTACTTTGACATTCCTCCCTGTTACTGAAAATAAGAAATATTCACTAGTAAATATCACAATATTTCAAAATATAGGCAATCTCTATAGACTCCAATATTAATGTTTGGCTCATTTTGCACGCGTCCACGCCAAGAAATCGTATCAAATTGAAAGATTTGAATTCAATAATTTTAGCCTCTGCTAACGAATTTTATATGGGTAAGAGAGCAATACTTGATTTCGTTGAATATGTTATAGGTGATCCCATGACATAACTAAATGTTAGAAGTGTTGCGAAGATGTGAGGAGGGGCTACCAGAGATTTACCATGAGAACCAGAACTAGTGACAGCAATGACATAATAACGAATTACCTCTTTTGACGTAGAGACGCGTGTTTCTTTGCGTACAAACGACTGTTCTGAAAGACAATAAAAAGAACCTTACGGCAGATAATTTAAAAATATATTCAGTTGTGCACTGTAACCAAGAACAGAGTGAGAAACCTAACTAAAGTTTATCATAGAAACAATTATTAAAGTTAATTAAAATATTTAAGATATGTGTTTGATATTTAAACATTAAGTGCTTTGCATCTTCAATATATAATTTTCTTAAAAAGATAAACGACTATATCTTGATTAACCATTAAAACCTAAAAGAATTATTTTACCAGTTGAAAAGATCGAAAATGCTAAAACCTTGTTATATTTTCAGGTAACATATTCGAATAAGGAAGCGTAGATACTATATGTTCAGTATAACGTGAGAGATTATAAAGAATATTAACTCACTGTTCATATATCTTCAATACTCTTTTTAGGTAAAATAACAAGGTTTTAGCATTTTCGATCTTTTCAACTGGTAAAA
>JAGDQP010043365.1:518-16240 GCA_022664845.1 Lepisma saccharinum | reverse complement strand
GAAATGAATATAAGTAAAACAAAAGTAATGTACAACCAACATGCTGCAAAGAAGGATATAAAGATTAACGGAGAGATAATAGGTATAGTTGATAAGTATTTTTACCAAAGCCAGCTCAAAACATCGAATGCGAAGTTGACTGAAGAAATAAATAGAAGATGTAAAATGGCGTGGAGTTCGTTTGTAAGACTACACTTCATTTTCAACAGCAAGCTACCAGTGTGTCTGAAACGTAAAGTTTATAATCAATTTGTCTTACCTGTGATGATGTACGGCTGTGAAACTGGAACACTGAATACGCAAACAACTCAAAGATTGAGAGTCATACAAAGAGCAATGGAGATATGCATGCTAGTAATAACTAGGAGGGTCAGGAAGACTAGTTAATGGATTCGCGCACAAACAAAGGTAGAAGATGTAATCAAGACTGCGAAGAAGATGAATTGGAGATGGGCCGGTCACATAGCTAGACGAACAGATGGAAGATGGACGACAAATGTAGTACATTGGATTCCTAGAGAAAAGAAGGGACCGAGACGACGTCCAAATGTAAGATGGGTGGATGAAATCATGCGTTTTTCAGGAGCTACATGGATGAGGATATCAGCAGACCGAGATATGTGTAAAGAAAGGGGGAAAGCCTTCATCTAGCAGTGGATAGAAAACGGCTGAATATGATGATGATGATAATGATGATTCCAGTCCTGCTGCGAGCCCCTCTGACTGACCAGGAAACTATCCAAAATAGGATTCTGAACGAGACCCATCCCATCTGATAGAGCGTCTGATTTCATGTTCATATGCAAACTTTTATCTACTGAGGAGAAGAACGGCGGATATGAGGGCAGGAATAAATTCGGAGTTTCGTGTGTGTTCGCGTAATACAATGACAACGTTTACACAAATACTAAATAATTTCAAATTTATTAAAGCAATCAAAATGGAATCCAGCCGTGCCAAGTTTTAATTGGAGGAAAAGCTGATATTAGTATTACAGAAGCTGACAAAGGATAAGTATAGCTGACATTGCACGTAACTGCTATTTAAATTATTGTCTTCGAAGAACACAGAAGTTTACTTGTGAGATTTACTTTTATTGTGGTCCTACTTTTCAGTGCCACACTTAGCTTTCTTTAAGAGTTTTTCATCAAATAAATTTTCATAATGTTTATCCTCATGATGTATTTGAATTTGAATTTATTTAAGGCCTTACGGCAGTGTTTGATTTGGCGTAGTAGGGGGGGGTGGGGGGGGCGTGCCAATGATTTTTCCTGGTGTCTGAGGATTTCATCATCGGTTGTTGATTCCAAATATCATTCCAACAAAGGATAAAATATTTATATTACTACCCAAAAAAGGTAGTTAGTGAAAACTTACAAACAATCACTAGTTTTAGGATCCCCTTTCTTAATTTAAAACAAATCGAACCTTACCTTTTATAATCTTTGGATCAGATTTCTCATGATTCATCTTGCAATATAGAATAGTGTGTTCTGTCCTTCTTCACAGAGAAACAGAACTGTTTCACTTTCTCGGATAGGACTGAATACTCAATACCAGGTGTATGCATAAGTAGTTTCCGGTTTACCTAAGAGATTGGCGCCAGCGAAAAGTACGCAGCGAGTTCATTTGACACATACGTCATTTCGTTCGTCTGACATTAAACTACAAACACACACAAGTAGAGTCCGCCAAACACTAGCGTCTTTGTTTTATCGTTTAGTGATCATGTCGAAGTTTGTGCCTGAAAAAGAACATTTGCGGCACGCATTGCTTTTCTTATTTAATCAAAAGAAAAGGGCTGTTCAAAGTCATTGTGTGCTGGTAGAAACATATGGTGAACACGCTCCATCGATTAGAACATGTGAGACATGGTTTCGACAATTTAAAAGTGGTGATTTCAATGTGAGAGACAGTGCGCGCTCTGGTAGACCACAAAAGTGCGAAAACGAGCAATTGCAGGTGTTATTGGAGGATGACCCAACTCAAACTCAACAACAATTGGCAAAAGCATTAAATATGTCACAAGAAACAATCAGCAGACGTTTACGAGCAATGGGGAAGATCAATAAACTGGGTAAATGGGTCCCACACGATTTGAATGAACGTCAAATGGAAAGTCACTTGTGAAATGCTGCTTCAACGCCACGAAAGAAAATCTTTTTTGTATCGAATTGTGACGGGTGACGAAAAATGGATTTATTTTGAAATCATTTTCAAAATAATCGGAAATCATTTAAAACGAACCGACATGTACTACTATAGGCGCTGTGAAAATTTCATCTTGATATCCTTACTGTTGGCAGCCTGGCAATATTGTTTTTGAAGGCCTTTGCACCACTGTTTTGGCGCACAGCTGACATTCAGACTCTAGCAGCGGTTATTACTGTGTTCCTTGCAACAATATTACTAACCTACAAATGAGGCAGTAGTTTAAAATGGATGGTGAAAGTTTACCTGTGTATAAGAAGAGTCGTGTACTTTATAGTAACACGAATTTGAAACGTCAAGATTCAAAAACCAAAGGGGTTCGTGGTAACAAATACTTCAACTCGAGTAAGAATGAAGTACCGGCTGAAGTGTTCCACTTGGTTACTCAGTGTTGTAAAAACAAGTGCTATGAGAAATTTTCCCTTCAAAGTCAGTGCAATTTGTGTGATTCCCTTTATAGTGGCCAAGTAAAGATTCGTTCCTAGCTTCCTGCATGAGTAAATCGGAAAGCACAAAATGGGCTCGTGAGCAAAAGAAACCACGGCTCCATACATGGCAGTATTGTGTTAAGGATGGTGAAATGGCTACTGTTGTATGTCAGAAATTTATCCTTAGTTTATTTAAGCTTTCAATGAAACGTTTGCGAGTGATTCAGTCCAAAATATTGGATGGAGCTGATTTCCAAGAAAGATGAGGTACACATAGTAATCGTCCACACAAATTAAGAGACAATATGAGTACAAACAGGACCAAATCCATAATACATTTATTACCATATGTAGTAGCTTTTATTTGTTTTATTTAGAATAAAAAACCTTATTGTGATGCATTAATAGTGTCCTATTTCTTCATCCAACAAGGATTTTCGAAAAAAGGGCACATAACACTTTATACAAATATGTTTATATATACATAAAATAGTATATATTTTTCATTTAATACAAGCTATTTATTAGTGAAATAGATCATTTATATTTAAAAAAACTGTAATAGCTATTTGCAAGCATTTGTTATTGTTATATACTCTGATAAAATCTTTAACGCCCTTTTCCTCCATTCACGAAAACGATCTATGTGCCCTTCTTCCGGAATAGGCCTCAATTAAACAAATGTGGATTGTGACTTTGGTGGACATCTTGAATCTTGAAGCACCCTACATGACGATTACATGCACTACTTCAACCAATTCCAAGAAGTGTCGTCTGTCATTCAAAATGACAAAGTGACATAAAAAAGCTTTGAGAAAGACGATTAAAGTACATTAAGCTAAAAAGTTTGACAAAAAGAACTGACAAATGTATATAGCGCGCTCACACTCTGACAAACCTCTAAACACGCTAATGTCAGCCTGGGAATCTTCCAATCATGATATAGACTGAGCAGAGTCTGTGAAGACTACCGAGGTAGTCGTGTGGTCTGAAGCGTTGGGCCAGCGTCTCCAAGATCGGGGTTTAATCCCCCCTCGGACATGGATATTGTGAGTTTTAATAAGCACTTCATTCGCATAATCGTGACGGATCCAAGTCAGAAGTTGCTAAAATGACCAATGCAAAATAAAGTTTACAATACCATGTCAATTACGATGTCACAACGTGCGTAGTGTTCGAAACTCAACACAAGTTATTTTAAGCAATTTGTTTCCACTTTTCTTAATATTCCAAAATTTTCTACACTGCTACGCATAATTAATAGAATATGTCTGACCGTTAGGATTCACTCTAAATACATAAAAACCTGACATAGTGCCATTTGAAAAATACAATTTTATATAGTGTTACCAACACTGCGTGAGTTCTAACGTTACAGTGAAATGTTGATTGTTTAAATGAATTTGAAGATATTGGGATATATGCATAAATGTTATCCCTAACAATACAGGACGTCCATTGGATGCCCATATCATGATCTAGTACGCCCATTTTATAATCATGACTAAGTTCCTTCTTTCAGTGTTTCGGTAGACGTGCTTAGATTGATTTTAGAAAGGTGTACCTAATACATTTACAGCATTAAAGTAATTAGCGACGCAGCTTTAAATTGTAAATGAAGGAAATGAGGTCAGGCGTTGCCCGAAATGCAAAACAGTGTATAGGGCAAAGGCTAAAACGAGGTACATGCTGTTTCTATGTTTTTGTAGTGAATTGACTAGTGCTACTGTTCAATACGTAGAAAGATGAGAATGCCGTTACCTGACATGCTTTATCGAGAATGTATTTTTTCTATGAAAAATTTACGAGCGCAGACAAATGACGCTGTTATCAACTAAGAACTTAGTTTTATAAGATGATTGGAATCGACCAATATGTACTGTTCATTGTCATGAAGTATAAACATAGGAGCTTTTGGTTTATATCCATGAACATGTTTCTCTAGCACTGATGTACCAGAAGCCTTGATGCCAAAAATTCATAAATCATTCAAGCCTCTTTTATTATAATATTTTTCTCTTCTTTGTCCATAAATTAAATATTAAAAACTCATTCAGAGAAAATTAATTTTGCTAGGAGGATATAACTAATTTTGATCTTAATTCTATATTATATATGGTAGAACTATAACATCTGTCAATGTACGTTGTTGTTTACTCATATTTTTAGTTAACATTTTGGGTTCTCGATACTTTCGATATGTCGATACCGCTGGTACTTGCAAAGTATCGATATCGTTCGATAACTCAACTAATGAACTCGATACTTTTTCGATACTTTGATATTCTTACAGACTTTTCTTTAGCTCACAATGGTTCGTGGTGTCCTAAAACATTGTAACGGTAATTTAACTCATTTCCTGACGTCATACAATGATTGAATTTTGCACAGCGACGTAAGTCGGGTAACAATACAATATTCCATTGTTACTTTCATACATTTCTGTATATTCATATATTTTAAAAGCATATTTTAATATTTTATTAATATGGACTTATTTATCGTAAAATAAATACTAGTCTGCAACGATGTTGCATTTGACAGGTATCCGAACACCGAAATAACTATAATAATAATAATAATAGTTTTTTTAAAAAAGATATACTTTTCTTAAACCATTGGTACTAAAAAGTAAAAAAAAAAAATTGTTTATGCATGAATAAAAAGAAAAGCATGGGGCGCGACAAATCAAGAATTATAAAGTGACTGTACATGAGAGCAAGCCACATGCTTTTCATTTTAGTCATGCATAAACAAAATTATATTTTACTTTTTAGTACCAACTGTTTAAGAAAAGTATGTCTTTAAAAAGATTTTTAAAATTATTTTTAATACTAATAGCTTTCTCTGAATTTAATCCAATGGTACAGTAGTAGTACGTTAGGTCTATAAGTTACAACTTAAAGCTTCTTGAATTTGAATTTTATTTACGAGCTTTAGGCATCTGTGACTCAGGACAGAGTTAAATTAGGCCTATAGCAACGCAATACACTTACATATTAATTTTAAATAATGTATTTATTATTTAATACATTGGAAGACATTGTGAAAATAGTATGGAATATCAAATATCGAATATGAAGTATCGAAGGTTAGAAATAAGTATCGGGAGTATTGAGAAATTTTGGTATCGACTTATCTTTATATGTTGGGTATAACATTCTAGAAGTGTAGGAGAAGACATTCATAACAGTTTAAGAAATACTGGATACTGAATGAAAGCATTCATACACACACACAAAAAGAATCGAGACAGAAAAGTGTCCGATTTTACCCACTCCCTCCATCCATAAAGGAGTTAGTTATCTCTCATTTACATATTACTTAATTACTTTTAGTTAAATATCATTTGCATTGTAGAACAATGTTGTAAAAAAAAGTATTGAGTATCGAATATCGAGTATCGAAGATCAGAAACAAGTATCGGTATCGAGTATCGAGAACTTCTGTTATCGACTCATCTAAAATGATGACTGTTGGATGACTTTGCATATAAAAAAAATATGTTTTTGATAATATAGATTTACTGTCTCGTTGTTTGCTCTGAATTGCAATATGACTTGTAAAAAAATCAAGAATGTTTCTTCTATTGCTGAACTTCTATCTACCTGAACGCTACGCCACTGAAAGTAAGAGAGAAAATTCAGCCATTTTGTCTGTTTTTAGCTCGATATATATATATATATTTTTTTCATTTCATAATACAACTTTTCTTGACAATTTCTTATCGATTGTTGTTTGCAAGTGTTCCATTTGGAGCAACTTTTAATCAATAAGAAGAATAAGAAAAAACGATGTTTTGTTCGGCTTCGCTGGTTCGCCTTAGTCTGAAAGGACACTTATGACAATTTAGTTGTGTTGCTGTGAGACGTTTCTATTTCTCTTCCCGCTTATTCATTGCTTTTTTTCTTCTCGCCCATACATGTTCGACCGTCCCACACCACAAGCCTATATGACATTTTCTTTGTCAGGAAAACATTTCCTTGATATTTGAAAAGACAGGTAACGAATTGATCATCGACCCAGACAGAGGAAGAACCAGTCACACCACGAGCAAAAGATGAATGGTCAATAATGTTTGGAGGCGTTGTCTCTCCTATACTAGAAGGTTCAAGATTACGATACAGTGGCGGCTCGTGGCTAGAAATGATGGAACGGGGGGGATTAACTAGATGGAGGTGAAGACACAAAATTGACATAATATATTACACACGGAACACCAGCATAATATCACCAGTCTGATGTCAATTCAGAAATGAAACAATCATTTTTATTGGTTATTATCTCGCAGGTTGCTTTGCTGCAGTTCTCATCATTTTTTCTTATCTTTCTGCCTTTCTCTTCAATATTGCATAGGAAACAAACCATTTAATTTGTTTATTATATGTAATTCAAACAACGCAGTTGTTCTGTAGATTTTATAAAGAAATAGATTAAGAACTAAAATCTTCTGCTGGGGAGGGCACTAAATACCTTCCTGGGCAAGATTTTGGTACCAGACCAGAGCTGAAACCAGGCCACTTTTGGTAACCTGGCCTGATCCGAACATAGGTAACTCGGAGACCCGATAACCCAGTCCGAAACTTGACCCGGTGACCGGTCTTGTTCCTGTTGTTAGAATAAATCAATATTGTAATTTGTAAATGTTTCTCAGAAACAAAAAGATTAATTTTTGAGAATTTTAAAAATGTTAATGCTTTTGTCCTATTAATACTTTATACACAAAATTCTTTCAGAATAGCCTTTCCGAGGTGACTCGGTCCAAAAAAATGACCCGAATGGTCCGGTGACCTGTTTTAGCTCTGAACCAGACTAGAGTCTGTGAATCACGACTTCTGACCAGATTTGAGTAACATTCTATATTATATATACTGGGTATTCTATCAGCCGCCATTTTTATGATATAAGTAAATATTTTTCTGTTTGAAAATTAATTATTTTTCTGTTCGAAAATTCAAAGTACCAAAATCTCGATATTGTAATTTCAGTGACGTAAGTAGAAATACTAAACTAATGAAGACTGACTAAGTTAATTATTTTCTTTTCATGGCATCCATGTTTTTTTTATATATATATATATATCCTAGAGGGCAACGCCCTAGCCGAGCTGGTCTACCGGTTCCCGTCAGATCACCGAAGTCAAGCAGCTCTGGGTCTGGTCAGTGCTTGGACGGGTGACCGTTGCAGTACTCCAGATGGTGTTGCCTGTGCGGCGTCCACCCAGCGTCGTGAGGCCAATTGGGGAGCTACCTGAATAAAGAGGTAGCGATCACAGTTGAGAGCTTCGGTTCTCCTCTCCCAACACGTCTGGTCAGCGTGGGAGCAGTAGACCACGTCTTCCCTCCGGGAGAGGCCTCATCCAGTAGTGGATTGAATATGGCTGTGTATTATTATTATTATATATATATATCCTAGACCATAGTCACCCTCTGGTGATATTAAGTAGAAATGCAAGGATATATTTTTATCTGCCGTTCGGTTCGCCTAAATGAATCACGTGACCCCAAGCATACTGTAAAGCGAATGCAATCTAATGTGCTAATGAAACAAGACGGACGTAATAGCACGATCTAGTATTGGAACATTAAAAAATAATTGAAATTGTATTAAAACGACGCAGATATGTGACATAGTTAAGGGAAGGAGTTCTAGGCACGCTCATGCTCTATACTAGGGATGGCCAGATCCGGATGCAAAAGGATCTGAATATCCGGATCTTCGGATATCTGGATCTTCGGAATTTCGGATATCCGGTCCAATGGATCCATGTGATTTCGGTCGCAGATATCGATATTCAAGGACTCAGTATTCGGACTTCGTTATTATGATGTATCTGAGACTGTGATACCAGGATAGTACATTAAGAAAGGCCCTGGTCAATACCTTCCCTATCCTCTGCCTACCCCATCCCGGTCTGAGTCGAAGATGACAAAAGGCCATAAATAAATTCAATTCAATGCAATGTGTCTGGAACTCGAAAAATATATTTTATAGAGATAGTTGTGTACTTATTTCTTATTGTTTTCATGTCTAAAAAGGGCTGTAGCAAGTAGCCACATAACATTCTGTCATTTCAACGTTTTTTTTTTTTTAACAACGCAACGTTTTAAAGTTTGAACGCCAGAACGACTGTTTACATCATATAGCACTTCATATCAACGAACACGTGTGGATAGAGTCTGGTTGGTGATGGAGAGGGTGTAGAAGAGACAAAGAGGTGCTGTCATTTATTTGTTTTACTTTTCTGTTGCTCCAACATATTAGTGGAGAGTGCGAATTCGCTAAGAAATGGTGGGGGAAGCAAGAGAGAGAGAGAGAGAGAGAGAGAGAAGTGGTGGTGGAAAAATTGGGAAGCTAAAATTATAAAATATACTACCATGTAGTGAAACTCAAAACAAGAAAAACAGTCGAACTCAGGAAATGAATTAGAGATAAGTTTTAAAGTGACATCAGAGTTAGTTTAATCATGAACATTTTCTTCGATGTAGACTTTGAAGTTGAATTTATTGATAGCCTTCTTCTGACAATTTTAGTTCAGATCGTTCACCGATGTGTTTAATATGACTTTAAAATATTCAATATATATTTTTATATCATAAAGTAACCCCCTGGCAGATTTTAGAAGGGAGGGAAAATTAATAGGTAGATTGTTGGTGGGGGGGAGGAGGAATCAGGATCATCTAAACTAGGGGTCGGCAAACATTTCGGGTACGCGGACCAAATCAGGTTATCTGTTAAAAGACGTGGGCCTCATTGCTAGAGAAGTGGCTGGAGAAGTGATGAAAATACGGTCTGTTTTTGTTAATGCACACCAAAATGGGTGCAAAGGTCTTCGCCAGTATGGCGTTCAGACACCCTTACAATGAATTATGTAAAAAAGTAGTCAAAGTAAGTAAAGTAATTAAGTGTTTACAAGTATAGCCTTTTTGCAATCGGATTTAGCATGTTCCCCGAAATAAGTGAAGGTGGCAAAAAGAATAATTAAAATGTCAAAACCAGGAATTTTTAGGACGAAATCGGGAATTTTTAGGACGTAATCAGGAATTTTTTGTCAAAGTAGGCGAAGAGTTTGGTGAAGCTAAAAGCTTTTTCGTCAAAATGGACAAGACAGGGAATAAAAGGAAAACTGTTACTGAAAAGAGGTATAATTGAATAAAAGTATAATGTAAATGTGCTGTATGTATATATTTTGTTTTTTGTGTAAGTGTATGTTATCTTCGTGTTGAATGTATGTCCGGCAAACAATCCTTCACTCCACTATCCACTGCTACGGGCAAACCACGAGATCCTCCTTCTCTGGAAGCTACACACAAACCGAAAATACGGTCTTTAGATCAATCTTCAACTTTAATATTTGCGAAACTAGCATACATGTGTAAATACGAGGGTTGATGGAAAAGTTTCTGCAATCAATATGAAAAAAGACATGTACAATTCTGAAAATGGTTTTATTATTTTTCAAATTATTCACCTTTAAGATCGATAAACTTTTGTATACACTCAAACCAATTTTGAAAGCACTTTTCTTTTTTTCACTAGGAGTCTGGTACCTCGAAAACCGCTGATCAAAATGCGTCAACAGCTGCTGCAGGCAACACAAATCGCTTACCACACATCATCTTTTTAATGCTTGGGAACAAAAAGAAGTCATTAGATGGGGATGAGTACGGACAATTTAGTGGACATAAAATCAACAGTTGTGTGTGCTGATGGGAGCTGTCGTTGTCGTGGTGAAGAATGATTCGACGATTTGGGTTTTTTCTTTTACGGAATTCATCAATGACTTCTGGCAAAACGAATTGTTGTATACCACTCAGCATTTACAGTCCTTCGATCTTATAAAGCTATCGCTGCCACATGTCCGGTATAACTGAAGAAACAAGTAATCATTTGCTTGGCACCACTCCTCGGCCGAACAACTTTTGTTGATTTCGGTTCACTTTGAGACACCCAAACAATGGATTGCTGTTTAGTTTCGGGTTTATAGGAATAAATCCAAGTTTCGTCTTCAGTAACGATGTAGTACACTAAATTTGACGTACCTCGGTTGAAGTTTTTGAACATTTCTTTACACCACTTGACACGAGTTGGTTTTTTTAGTTTCGGTCAATCTGTGTGGGATCCAACGGCTTGAAAGTTTCCGTACGTTCAGGTAATCATTGTATATATTGCTTTCACGTTAATGTCCAAGGATGCCTGAATCACACGCCGATCTATCTCAATCCTGTCACGCACAGCAGCAACAATTTCTGATAGCAACAGACGTGGATGGACCACCTTCACGAAATTCATGACTGAAAAATCTGCGACCATACTTGGAATTCGGAAAACCAATTGTACATAGTTCTATTAGATGGTGCTTCATCCGCAAAAGCCACATGAAGTCGCTCGATGCATTTTTTCGCTGTTAAACTACATTTGAAATCATAAAAATCATTGCACGAAAGTTTTCACGCGAAATTTATATTTCTCAAACAAAACTACTTCTTCCCACTGCTGTGAAAAACAAACGCATAGGCGTAACATAGGCATACAAACAACCAAAGGTAACTTAAACATAGAAAGGCCTATCCTTCCGAACTTTATAATAAAGGAACACTAGCGCTACTGTTTGTAGTTAGTATTTTGCAGAAACTTTTCCACCAGCCCTCGTAATCTTCTATGTTGACTGTTTATGTAACTTCAGTTAATTATGACAGTGTAAATTCACATTACACAGATATCATAAATTATTCCTGTTTAACAAAAAGTTACTACCGGTGTAAAAAATGTATCATAGTTACTTCGTTCTATCATTTTTTTTAAAATTCGTCAGATGAAGCACCTAATGTACAGAAGCATGATGCGCTGAAAGACAAAAAGCGATTGAGGCTCTTTACAGATCATAGAAACCTTTCTTTACATGCAAAACAAGCCTAAGATATTACACTGCTGAAAGTTATTGCAAATATTAATATAATTACAGTATAAGTGATAATTAGCATCATCATCAATCGCGAGTTAGCCATGTTTTATTCGTTTCCGATTGACATATTTTCGCTTGGAGGGACAAGGTAATTGTTTCGATAAATGATAGGAATTTACCGGCGGATAAAACAGGTAAGAAAGGCAAGCGGACTTTAGTGAAGGGTAAGAAGTTTTGAAAGGGAAAATCACCCCACCCCCTCCATCCCTCAGTCATTTCAAGCTCTGTGAACAAGTTACTGTATCGAATTCAGCGTACAAAGACAATCGATTAAAATGGAGCTGTCTAACTTTGACACCAACCTCATCATTTAAACGGATCAGAGAATAGAAAAGTTTATAGACAAGACACTTTTCTCAGCGACTGTAGAAGCGAAAATTTACTCTTATCGCTTCCTTTCAAGGCTATCTCTTTCTTGACATGATAATTATCAAATCCAATACCAAAGAAGATGAAATAAAACAACGCTTCTATTATTAACACAACATGCATTGCACTGTATTGATACGGAAGGAATCAATAAAATTATTTTGCAGTCTCTGCACGAACAGAAAAATCACACTTCTTCACGAAACAGTTATTTGCTTAGCCTGTGCAGTGCATTAGGCCATTACTTTCTAAAGAGGCCACCGTATCCCTGTTGACGTTGTAATTGAAAGGGCGTACACTCCTTGCAACATGCGTTTCCTCTAACTACAAATTACGCGGTCGATGATCGAAGTAAAAGGAATGAATGAGATCAATATTCATTTTACAAGGTACACGAATAGATGTTACTTTGACGAGATACGACTCTTTTATAGGACCACAGCACGTAATTAGAGATTTCTTTATTTTAATTTAATAGAATATTAACTGTGCATACAAACAGATCTTCATTTTCTGGATTCCAATACAGCTGCATATTTTTAGCATATTATGGAAATATACGAGGGTTAACCTGTTTTAATTACAAGCAATTCCCTTACAAAATAAATGTATTTTAATACACTATACCACAAAAGTATAGAATTTTCGCCTATAAAAAGCGCAAATTCCCGTGTGCTTTACTTATGTTTGATCTTGTCGCCATCTCTGGGAACTTAGGAATGTGTTTGGCTGTGATCCCAAATCTTAAATTACTGACAGTGTGCCATTCTATGAGTTAATGAGAAGAGCAGTTTCTGTTTAAACATGTTATTAATCTTCCTTCATTGCACACTTATAGTCATAATTAATAATTAATGAAAAAAAAAAATAAAGTCAGGAAGTTCACCATCCTAGAAACACTTAGCAACAATATTATATGAAACGTTAATTTTAAATCTATATCAAACATAGGTTAGATATCGCCATATTGTGCAACTTATAGATTTTTCGATAATGTGCCTATCTATAAATTTTCTATGAATATGTCCATTGTTATGTATGTACAGTAAAATACGTTGAAATGAAATGATTATTGTCTTAAGTGTTACTACAATTATGTATATAATACATCTAAATAACATAAATCGTAAGATAATTTTCGATAACTTAAAAATTAATCATTTTATTAGGAAATTAAAACGTGCAATAAATGATTTACACACGAAATAGTGAACGCAAGTAAATCATGTAAACTCTGTTGAAAGTTCTTTTCTCAAAGTAACTTATGAAAGTCTCTTTTCTGGCGTTTTGAATGAATCTATTTCCTGATCTCTTCTGATGTGTAGCTCATCCCCGCCATCTTGGTATGACCTTTCCATTGATTTACATGGGAATCTCTTTTCCTCGTCTTCTGTCTCTCAGAAGTAGAATATTCAAGTTCCACTTTCACGAAATTTACTTTGGTGGTTATTTTGACTCTTGTAGAGGTTTAGTTTGTGAAATTTCTTTAAATATATTAGTATAATTTATTATTAATGGTTTACAGATAAATTACAATATGTCAACGGGAAATTATACCGGTGTTCGTGTGTAAAATATTGCATTTCTATAAAACAACATGAGTCTAAGGAAACATGACGAAACATTAGGCGAAAACAGAGGTTAAAAATTACACTTCTGAGAGACACAAGACTAGTAAAACAATTCCCTTCTAAATCAATGGAAAAGTCATACCAAGATGGCTGGTGGAATCTACACCGTTAAGGGTCCTTCTTAGTTCTGTTTTGCATGTTGTTTCATCCCTGCTTTCGAGTTCATTTCATATGTATTCGATTGGGATTTGAGTAGAAACTCTGAAGTGTGAATGAAATACTCAACTACTTCTGCTACTTGTGCATTACGCTCTCTATTGGCTGTGCTACATTATATTGTCGGAAATAAAAGTAATTTTCCCCATCCAGATTCTTAGCATATCTTAAAATACTTTCTTGCAGAATGCTGGTTTTCATTTTGTTTTCTATAAAATAAATTGTTCCTGTACCATAGATGTCATACAACCCCACACTATTACAACTCCTCTTCCATATTTGACTGTGGCTAACAAATCTCTCATTGACCCTCTTCACACTAACATCCAGCAATCACTGTGGTATATATTTAACTTGCTTTTCATCCGAGTAAAGAATTTTGTCCCAGAAGTAATTCTATTTTTTTTTGACAGAAATTAATTTGGAAATTTGTGAGTACGTTTCCTTCTCATTTGCTTTACTAGAAAATAATTTCCTTCTTGTAATCCTGACATCCAGCCTTACCTACGAACAATCCCCGTGTACAGAATGGGATTCTGAAAACATGATAGGCATAGTCAAACAGGCGGAGGAGGTATAGTGTGTGGTTGTAAGGGCTCTAATCGTATGGGGAGTATTATTATAGAGTGCACAATGAGAAAGTTTGGATAAAAATGTATTCTGCAGGAAAATCCTACCTAAAGAAAGTGCTGTGAAGTGGGGTTTGGGAAATGACTATTCCCAACAAGACAAGGCTCCAAAACATACTGCAGAAATGTTCGGCAGTGGATTGTGTGAAACAAACATAACACTTTGAAACTTCCACCTCCAATTCCAGACTAAAATCCCATCGAGAGCATATGGAATGAAGTCGATGAAACAACACCCGAAACAGAACAGGAGGTCCTTATGGAAGAATAAGCCAAAACGTATTAAATATGTTCAATCAATAACAGAGGCATTAAGCAGTTATCTGGAGAAAAGAACTGTTAATAAAGCATTGAATAGTTTCATTTGACCGTATTTCAATGCTTTTGTCACGTGATGAAAGTACGTTTTGCTTTGTAAATCTTTATAAACTATATTAAAGTTTCATCCTGCAGATAAAATAATAGTTTTTAATGATCCAAAGTTATGTTATAATTTGAGTTTTGTTAAATTTATTATATACATAATTACAGTAACATTATAGGCAGTAATCACTTTGCTTGAATATTTATTTTGCAACTGTGTCAATGTATGTTTAGAAACTTTCGGGTGCTGAAGAATCGTCCGAGTGTTAACTGAGTCACCCAAAGCAAACGACAATAAATGAAATGTTATGTTAGCCTTCATGCACTATAACTCTTTTGAAGTTGAAACCTCATAAGAATTCTAGTTCATAATACTAGTTTTTCATGAATATGGCTCGGAACTTGATAACCTAAAATAGGGCCTACAAACTGATCTTGAAATAGCAGAAATATAACACATTTTTGACAGAAATATGACAATAGCATAAATATGGCAGAAATGATCTATAACTGAGGAGGTTATTTTGAAAACGGCACATGTTATTTGAGCGAATTGGGACTGCTGCAGAGTAGGCCTGTCCAGTATGGTACAATTCATCTCACGCTGAATGGGTGAATGTAGCTCTCAACGAGACTTACATAACGATGACAGGCTGTTTAAACCCTACCCCAGTCGAATGACAGTCCCCAGTCGCAGGAGTAGCACCACCCTCTGTTAGAAGAGAAGGAACAGAGAACAAGAATCGGAAGAAAGTGGAACATGGGAGTACTCACCTGTTATATGGACAGGAAAGGCATGGCAAAGGTTTATGTCCAAGAAGAGATTTGTTAGCGTCAATGGAACTTCCATTAGAAGGAACTTCCATGGAAGTTCCAGTAGAAAAGATCAGACTGCAGTTGTGGAAAACAAACAACCCCTTCCCCTCTGATTGTAAAAGAGTAGCTGAAAGTTTATCACCTGGCCGTGATG
>JAGDQP010043364.1:0-16240 GCA_022664845.1 Lepisma saccharinum | reverse complement strand
AAGTACAAACAACTTCAAAGGAACAGCAGCAAGAAGGCATAATAAAGCTATTCCCAACACGCTTTACAAATATGAACCTTGTTTGGTTCGACAACAATCGCTAAAAGGCAAATGACAAATAGTTTTTCTGATTGGAGAAAGCAATTGTCATAGAAAATAAATAAATAAACAAGAAAGAAATATAGAGGAAAACAAAAGACGATTGAGTTAGACAACAATCATAGTTCTTCTTCTTCCTTTGTCGCTTCTACTATCTATTATAGGCGACGTTGGTATCACGTGACTGCAAGGTAAGAGTTGTTTCGTTGTGCGATGGTTCAATAAACGAGTTGTGGAAGGGCAGATGTGTGTCTGATAGTTTTCGTTTGCATGTGGCTGGGGGCATCGGTACATTACAAGCAGAAGTGGATGTTTCTCGTATTGTTCACGTGTAAAACTTGAATTGTGTTTTAATAACATGTTACTTTTGCTTTAATCAAGTTTGAATTTGCCATAGTGACAAAATTGCAAAACTTAACCGCTTCAATGTTGTTAAAATGCTCTACGAGGAGTTCAAAAATACAGCTTATTGAACAGCAATCAATGCTCATGAGACTGAATTAAAGTCTCAACTGGTGCAAATTATTGACGAGTGCCTATCTTCAAGTACATCGAGAAGACTACGGATTTGGATTTCAATGAAATGGAGCCTTAACCGAAAGACGGTGGATCACTTTGTTCACTGTAGTGGCAATGATTCGCCACCAGAGGACGAAACTGCATCGAGTTCCACATCCTATTCAAGTTCCCCAAAAAGGTACGCAAAAAATTATCTTTAGAAACTAAAAAGAAAATTGTTGAATATTGAGAAAGTGGGAAAAAGGGCCGCTTTCATTGGAGAACTGTTTCAAAGCGTTATCGCGCTGTCACTAGTGAACGACAATTAAGACCATTTAAAAACAAAGTTACGGAGGCTGAAATCCGAATTGACAAACTAAAAGAGATCGATCAACATACATTTAATGAGTTTGTTAAAGCAAAATCTAAAAAACTAATTGCACATGATTTTGATTTAAAGCGATGAGCACTTTTGATGCGAACAGAAGTCACTGTAAAAAACCTTTACGGCATCACCTCACTGGATTTGGAAATTGAAGCAAAAACATAGAATCGTACCAAGGAAAATAACCAGATTCATAACCCATGGTTATTCTGCAGAAAGTAAAGACGTCAATCAAAGTGCGTGTGATTTTCTGTTAGCGAGCAAACAGTATTTCGATAAATACCAACGTACACAAATTTATAACAGTGATCAAAGTGGTTTTAATCTCGAACTTCATTTCGGACGTACATCGGATATTAAAGGGGCCAAAACAACAGAAGCAATCGTCCAATCAAAATCATCCACAACTCATCCATATACAATTATGCCCACTATTTCAGGTGCTGGCCAATTAATGAGTCCGCTTTACATCGTATTACCGGAAACCGCAGGGAACTTTGGTCCAAGAGTTTTGGAATCATTGTTTACAGCTGACAACCTATACATTGCAGCTTCGAGCAGTGGAAAGATGGGAAAACAGCATTTGTTAGAGTTATTTGAAAAGGTTTACTTCCCTGATGTGTCAGAGGATTCTTTACTTCTAGTCGATTCTTGGACCACTTATAACAATGAAGCCACGATAACAGCAACAAAAACAGAACAGAAATAAACCGTCCAATTGCAATGTCACAATCTTACGTCTTCCTCCTCCTCCGACAGGTTTTATCCAACCTGCGGACGTTTATTTCTTCAGAATGTGAAAGAACTTTGTTCGAAAATTTTCTGATCGAGTCTTACTGGACATCAATCTTCATCAACGAAACAAAGTCTTAAAAATCCAATCACTTGTTCATAACCAATTCTCCTCTGCAAGATTTCACAGCTTCATCTCTTATTCTTGGATTAAATCCGGATACATTGAAGATCGACCTCCAAATTTCCAAAACACTGTCAAATTTTGCTTCAATCTGGTTGTCATTCATTGCGAATTGTGTTCTTCGCCAACTGCTTTCATGTTCGTGGTGCAAAATGTATCTTTGTTTTCAGCATTTTTTCCATGATTATCACTATTATACTAGTTACACCGATTAGATCTCTTTACATGAAATGTGAATGTATTTGTAAAGCGTGTTGGTATAGCTTTATTATGTCTCTTTGCTCTTTTCTATTGATTTCTGCTGTTCCTTTGAAGTTGTATTTCTTTGTCATTTGCGTAACATTGTGCACTATATTTCCTGATAATGTTGTATTCATCTAACGAGAATTGTTACAATTTCATTTTTGTTTGTTCACGTGTCATAGGCCTATCGCCTTTTCATGTTTTGTGGTTTGAAATAAATCTTAAAACTTCAGAAAGAGTGGCGGAAGCTCATCCCAACACTATTCATGCATTGACAATAAATCGCAAACAATATATGTAGCAAACATGAGCGTAACTTCGTACTGGCTAACTATAGAGAAAAAAATAAGCATACCATTAGATTTGTGGTAAATTTTGCTGTTACAATGAGGTGTCACATGCTATGGATTTCATGTTCAAAAATTGAGTCTGATTCAAGATGGCGGATTTAAAGATGGCTGCCGTGAAGGTTACATCTACCAAACGACTTCCCCCTAGGCTTAATATGTACCCACATGGTTGTTCTTCACTTTATATCATTCACACGCAGTTTACAAGAGATGTTAAGGGACTTTTGCCTTACCCTGTAAATAAATACATCACAACTCTTCAACATTCAATAACTTTCAACAACATGCGAAATGGCTACAATTTCTGTCATCAGACATAATGCATACATGCCCTTTATCAGAAAATAATATTACATTGAAATAGGAGCCGGACTCTTGGGTGATGTCCCTTGTTAGTAGCGCCGTTGACTTCAGATAGGCCATAAGAACCACGTGAGTTTGAACCCCGATACCGCCCATCCTGATCGTGGTTTTCAAGGATTTGTCATAGATTCATCAGGATACCGTCCCCATCTCTGCTCTCGGAAGAGTAATTGCCGAGGAACGGCATCCCACAGAATGTGAAGGACTGAGGGCGAAAGTTACCAGTTCTTCTAAAAAGACACTGCTGACGCTAGCGAAAGAAAACACGGAGAAGGAAAAATCACAGTAACACATTCATTTGCTACATTTCGTGTTTACTGTTGTAGAACCTCGCTCTAAACACGGGAGATAACTACCGCTAAAGAAACCTACCAAAGCAACCAACAACAAAATGCAACCTCATTTAAGGAAATGGCATTACTCCACCGGGACCGTTGTAGTACTCGGAAGTTGTAAAAATCCTTCTTAACAACATACCATGGCTATTCTATTACGCTATATATTCTCACCAGAAGTTTACATTAGACTCAACTAACCTCTAGTTTTAACACATCTGAAGAACGTGTATTATATGTCGTTGCAGACCGCGAATTTGTGAAGGAAAAACATGGTTTAAAACCAACCAAAGATCAACAAGAAAAAAGTAATGTAAAAGAGAGATGACCTGGTGGATTGCGCTTAAAGGCATGAATGGATAAACCAACCATCCACTATATGATTGTGAGAAGAGTAGCCTTGAAAAAGCATTTTAACAATGCTCTGAATCTTAAAACTATATATATCTGGATTCTTGAAGCATGTACACTGTCATTCGTTGAAAATGTTTGTTGTATAATGTTTGAACAGTCTAAATGTTGCACATCCTGGTTATATCAAACTACGTATGGCAAGTACAACGTATATACCGTTCCTTTTTAAGTCTAAATGCGAGTAATTTTTTGTATTGTGAAATTCTGGCACATAATGCAGTTAAGAGACTATCAAGCAGTCATTTTTGTTGAATTTAAGTTTACATTTTAGTTCATGAATCTTGTCCCATAACTTTTACTTTTTTTACCGTCTAATTCAATACACCTCACAAGTAACCACACTGCAACTTGTTCCTCGCTTTTTCGAGACATAACTAAAGAAGAATATTTTCTTACATACTTTTCGGTATGTCACAGATAATACTAACGTTTCAAAGACGTTCATTAAATATATATACATTTAGTCAAATTGTTCTCCATTTCTGCTTCCACCAGTGGATTTTCGTGGCTGAAAAATGGCGTCACAGAGAGTGTTACAGTATTTACGAGACGGGTACTAAAAAATACAGAGTACTGTACGAAGGAAGCGAGCAGGGCATGAATTTAGCCTGGCGAAATTGAGAAAAGCATTGAAAAAACTCATCCGAAATCAGTCCAAAACGGATAACTGAGCTATCCGACGAGACTCATCTCCAAGGTTTATAAAACTAGCAGGTTTCCTCACATATGACATTACTGAAGCCTCCAAGGGGATAGAACAACCTTGAAACAGAAACTGAATCTGAATGTCAAACCATCAGTGCGCCATATTGGTGTACCCAGACAAAATTTAGGAGAATGGTGTTGTAGTGAAAGCGATGAGGTAATCCCTCAATGTAAGCACCTAATATTAATCTGTTGAGACTGAAAACTAATATACCTTAAATCCAAAGAATTAACTGTTGTTTGGTGGAAGGTTTCATACTCTTCTTCACCGGCGGTCGGACACCAAGATGTCAGACTGACATTTTGACATTCGGATTCAGTTTTTAATTTTTTTACCTATCCTCTAATTTTAACATCCTTGGAGCATTTAATAACACTACGTGTGAAACAACCTGTTAGTTCTATAAACGTTGAACCATCTCATCTATTAGAGCAGGGGTCTGCAACCTTTTCCGTCAGCAAGCCAAATTCGCTAAGCAGGAAGAGGGTCATGGTCGCATTGAAAGGGACCAACTCAAAATTATTGTAATAGGGGAAGGTACCCAAATTTCGCTCACTTCTTTTGGATGTTTATAATATCTATTGTATGTAATGCTCCTGACAAGAATGTGAGGATCGTTTTAAATTTTACAAACATTAAAGTACAAATATGTAACTGGACAGTAATTTCGTCCATACAACGCGAAAAATAATGAATTTTCAAGAACAAGAAAAAATTGCTTTTTGAAAAAAATGGGTTTTTAATTTCGCGCAATGTCTGCTGTCACATAAAAATCTGCAATGAATGAAAGATTTTAAAAAATCACGAGAACCCTGCTTACAACAGGGATACCTGCAATTATACATAAACGTACGAGTGTCACTTTTCTAAACTAAAGAAAAAGTTGTAAATAGAAAAATTCTGATTTATTGGCATTTTAAAACACAAAATCTGGAGAAAATGTAGATTTTATACTTGTTATTGCAGCCAAATGTCACAGGTAACTTTTGTTTCTTTACCAACACAGTTTTCAGGAAACCAAATGTGACAATGTCTACATGCAACCCACTTTTCATCTTTGCTTTCTCTGCAGTCCAGTCCTTAACCAATGGGTCACTCTGTGCAGATTTTGTACTTGTTGACTGCAGTTGCTGCTCTGATCTAAAATAAGTCACGTTCTTCACGTTCTACAATGAATCGTGTTAAATTTACTGATTGGAAATTTGGACCCATCAGGTAGGGTAATTTAGGACTCCCTTGATAATGTAAAATATAATTCCCCCCACACCAGGGCAAATCTTTTGCCGCTTAAGTATCCGTGTATATTACAGTTCAATTATCACTAACCAAGCACGCTATAAACTATAAACTTACCGTTTTCTGAAGCTCTTGTGCAACGTGGGAACCATTACAAAAATCCCACAACGAGAAAAACTACAAACAACCACGATACACACCACACCCTTAAAAGGTTCAGAGATTAATATTCGTTTTGACGTAAAGATCGACTGCAATTTTTCAAACTAATACGAACTAAGAAACTTGTGTGGGCGAAATTCGGATACTTTTCTCTATAGCAGAGTTTCTCAACCTTTTTCATGCCGCGACCCCCTTTTACTGTCTTCTGGTCGGCGACCCACCGAAAGCACTTTTCTTGTTTTTAATAAGCTGCTTAGTTTCACTTTGTGTATGTTGAAAACTTCAGAAAACTATTTAATATACACACACCTCGCGACTCCGTTGAACACAACCCGGGACAGCCCCTGGGGGTCGCGACCTCCACGTTGAGAAACCCTGTCTATAGTTATTGTCATATACAATGTCATATGTAGTAATTATTTTGTAATTTTTATTAGTAATAAAAATGCAATACAAAATATTGACTAAATGTCTGTATAATATTCAAGAACCTAATTTCTTGTTTAATTTATAATTATTATCTTTTAAATCCAATGTAGGATATACAAGTACTAACTGTACTTTTGGATTTATTTCGGGGTCAGTGAAAATAACTTCCCGAACCGCATCCGGCCCCTGTTTTATAGCATCTCATTGGATGTTTATATACAAATTTGTAGCAACTGAGGGCAAAATGGACATGTCTGAGAGAGGGAAGAAGTTAAGGGCTACGAGTATACATACTATGGCAACATTTACATACCCTCAACTCCATTTAAACAATCAACGTGAAATATTCAAGTCATGAGGTAATAACTAAGAGATCTGCTAGGCATGGTACCGAGACTGAGACTAAGGTCTACGAATCGACACAAGACCGAGACACTATGCATCGAGGCCTACTCGAGACGATACCAAGACCGAGACTTATCCCTCGAGACTCGAGACGAGACCAAGACAAAGCTTTTTTGATGAACGTTGATAATATTAATATAATGCTTTTGTTTTTTATGTTAATTTCCTTCTGATCAATTTTACTTAACATGTTATATTGTAGTTTAAAAATATGACTACAAGTCATATAAGTAGTCAAGTTATCAATGCCAAATTATTTTCTGTTGTCTTTCAACAATAATACAAATGTATTCAAGATTGATTCTAATGTTTTGTCTGTATTTCAGAATATTGTTTTTAATCTAATCCCCAAACTAACAATATAACAAATCATATTAATAATCAAATCAATCTTGTTCTTGTACTGAAATAAAAAAAAAACTGTGTACCCATTTCATATAAGTCAAAAGAAATACCCATGTCGGTTTTGAAGTCGCGTCTTTCGAGACTCTCGAGATGAGACCGAGACAATACAAAGACCGAAATTTTCAGGTCGAGACGAGACCAACACCAAAACTGTCTTCCAAAATTCGAGACGAGATCGAAACTGATGTCAGTCTCGTCTTGTCTCGATACCACCCCTACTATCTGCAGGCTCACTGCAGTGTCAGATGTCACGCAGTGTTTCCAACTCAACATAAAAGTACTTTTTAATCACACCATGTCAGTTTTTAACACGTTTAGAATGAATGATAACAGTCAAACATATTCTATTCATGATGTCAATAATTGTTGCAGACTTTGGGAGATATAAGTAGAGACCGATTATTTAAAAACATTTTAAGCTTACAAAACTGCACGATTTCTGCCATTTTACTGGCAGTGGATAGCCTATATTGTCTATAATATAATTGGATGGTTTCACATTAATTATTTACAGGAACTAGAGGAAATTGGGTCTATATGTAAATGTTACCCTGGTCTGCACACCAAGCCAGTCTTGGTCCCAGGAGATGGCAGAGCTGCAATCTTTGACCTTGAGCAAGTAAATCGAAAGAGAGTGAGAGAAAGAGATGTATGGGTTTATGCAGGTTAGTGAAGAAGCTGTCTTCACCCATCAATCAATGCTATAAAGCAGTGAGTGTCACAGACACTTCCGATCATAGAAGAGATTACCTAGAGAACTACGTAACACCCCTAACAGTACAGGATATCGGGTCAACACTGGGCCAACCTTGTTCGATATTGGCCTTCGATATTGATCGATCTACTGCCCCAGTATTGGCCCGATATTCTATGCTGCTAGGGACGATAACAATTTGCTGCTATTTTACTGTAATTACTGTTTTGAATAAACAAATCTAACAAGAAGAGAAGATGGTGAATTACGTTCCATTCGAAAAAGATAAAGAAGCAGTTTCTCTGGAAATGAAACAAAAGACACAAGTAAGAAAACCTCTAGTATTGAATTGAATGAATTGTCTATTTGTGCTGTTGTCACTGACCACTATCAACGGTTTGTAATATAAAAGAGATGATTTTCAAAAACCGCCAAGTCTACTTACTTCCCTCACCACATTAGACCAATTACACACCGCTTGCTCCGCTTCCCGTGTCACAGATGATTGAATTGTTTTAATGTCCCAAACGAGCTTCTAAGGACAGGACCTACAATTTTGGTAAAGTAGACTCCGAAAAACTCTATTAAAGTGACTCCGGCGGGAGCTGAAACCGTGACCACACGCACAGAAAGTAAGGGAAGTAACCTCTCCGCCATTCCAAGGTTCGTCTCTGGCATGACTTGTGCTCAGAGATATTTGGGTAGGAGGATATGTATATGAGAAAGGAACTGAGCACTGCCAGACAGGACAAGCCATTGAATTCAGTTAGGATGTCCGGCCAGCGTCTTGTATTTCTGAGCATGGAAATCACACTTCACGGCAGTCACTTTGGATCCCCAACAATAGTAAAAAAAAAAATGAGTTCCGAGAGATCAAATACAACAACCTGAACTAATCTAGTTTTTTGCGACACAGACATTTCCAGACACTCCCTACAAAATCTATCAATAAGTCTTTTGATGAGCCAAATGCTTTAATAATATGTTTAATGGCTTGCTTTAGCAAAACCGGAGGCGGAAAGAGAGCGGAAACAGAATAGATTAAACCAAGAACTGATATATTTGAAGCACCTCGCAATGAATCTTTGCCCATTCTTTCTTTTGGTCATCATTTAATACCAAGTTCTCATCGGAAATACAATTAGCACACACTGCTTTGTCAAAAATCGCTCTCAACGGTTTGCAACACTGTAAAGAGCATTTTCTTCCGAGCGTGATAAGTTCCACACCCACCTTCCTTGCCAACTTGTACGGCCATTCACAAGTTTCTCTACCCGTCTTCCGTATGCCATCTCCTGAGAGGTTAGTAGTATAGCTTCTTCGCAATACAGAAGTAACGCCAAGGTTTCTATTTAATATACCATCCCGGTACTCTCCTGGTAGAACGCAGCAAAGCCCTGAAAACCCTCAGGGCGCATGGCATGAGAAGAACCCGAACCCTCACCTCCTACCCACGGCTCCATTCCGTCAACCAATCTGAATAATTCACGAACTAACAACAATTAGCATAACTGGCTACTCCCTCATTTTATTGTTTTACAGCACAATTAGCAGCTACTGGTACATGTTTTCTCTTCCTTGTTTTTCGAAGCCTTTGGGCGTATTTATGTAAACAAGATGCTTAGTGACGCAGAGAAAAATCGAACACACGTTCTGCAACGATATAATGGATGAGTTTATATTGCTTGGCAGACTCAAAACCGATGCAACCACAAAGCCAATCAATATGTATGGTTTTTAGCTTAACTGGATTGTCTGTTAGAAAAACAGAGAATTTATGTGTGGCTAGGGAATGTATATATGTACTTTTTAGTTGTGTACAATGCATGTGAAATGATGAATAGCAACGTGATGGTAAATATTTATATAAAATTATATTCAGCCAATTTCCTGTTTATATGAATGGTTATGAGAGATATTGTACTGTCGAAAAATGTACTACATCAAAACTTTATGAATTGGTTCAGAGTGCATAGTCTTCCGTAGTATATAGACTGATATATCGCGTCTTTAGAGCACTCTTGTTACATGTTCATTTGTAACAAAATTAAGTTATTCAGCAATTTATGTTGTTCAGAATCATGTCTCTCTTCTAACGTTTGTGAAGAAGCTAACGGAAAACCCTTATCTAATCCAAAAGTTTCAGTTTTTTAAAGATAATTCCTTTCCTTTTAATGAAAGTTCCAATGTTCAAACTGCTCTTCAATAAAACTTTAGAAATTGACATTCGGCAAGTGTACTCTAACGACACGATATGTTAATGTTTGCACACAAATACCGTCTAACGCACACAATGCTCGTGTAGTACCCTTGTGATCATGTAGTTCGTATTTTTCCTACTAGATGGCAAACCATGTTCAAAAATTTGCTGCCATCTACTAAGGATTGAGTGTACTATATTCCAATAATTTTCGGGCTATGTGAGTCCGATGATAGATTTTTGAAGACAAATTATATTTTTTCTCGATTGTTTTGGGCGTTATTTTCGTGAATGAATAAATAAAAATGGTATAATTTTTTGAGTAGAGCTCAGAATTTCTGGATGGAAGCAAACTATCCAAAATTTGAGAGTATTTCGTGAGTTGAAAAGAACATTTTCACTCAATGTTACAACCATCTATCTACTTAATGTGATTTCTTGAGTGTTTAAAATTTTCGCGAATTCGTGAGTAGCGAAATTCTACTATCCCTAATTATTGCTATGGGGATACCAAAATAATCGTTATACAGGTTTCGCAATACTGACAACCCGATGATATCACATTCTAAGTATTAATATCCATTGTGTAGATGCCAAACAACTACCAAAATTTACATTTTGCTTTGAAGTATCGTTTCTAATTGATCAATACATAATTTTCTCTAGCATTATAGCAAGATGATTTTGGACTCCAAGTTAAAAATCCTGTTTTTCGAAAACTAAGCGAAATCAGATACATTATCATTATAACTATTTTCTTGTTTTGATGTCAGAAATTCACCTGAAGATCAATTTATAAGTAACACCTCTTTTCAACATACATAACTTAATTTTCATTAGCTCATATACTCACATTTACAACACAACTTACAGTCATAGTTAACTCATGCAGACCAATTCACAATATAACTCAAATTTTACATAACTCAGATACTAATTTTTTTTATGCAACTCAATTTATAATTACTTTAGGTACCTTCAATCGTAATCAAATAATTCAATATAAATCAACTTAGACACATCTGCTCACAATATAATTCAATTTTAGTTGACGTAGTAATACATTAACACTAAAATGGATTACTACACACAGTTAGCTTTTAAAATGTCAGTCATAAACTGGAAAGTCAATTTTTTAGATTTAAATAGCAAAAGCGTCCTTTTGAAGAAAATTGTAATAAGTGCGTGGGTTTGGAGCTCGAGGGAACCGAATGTATCGTAGTAGCTTCACGAATGAGACAATATTTATACAAATAACGACGTACGACCTATTGGGTCACCAACTTACAATAAAAGTTGTACCGAAGAATTATTTTTTGATGAAGGTTTTTAAGCGTTTGCAGCACAGAATAAATTCCCCAAGTAACAATTTCATTGTAAAGTAATTGAGATTGCGCAGTAGGCAAGCGTAGAAAAGCCGTCTAAGCTATATTCTACAGTCAAACTTCGTTCAAATACAACCCTCGACATATTTTACGGTGGCTTAATGGTAGAGCGCTCACCTCTGGGGCTTGGAATTGTCGTTTCGATTCCTGCTCATGCCATTTCGGCTTTGTGGTGGACAAACACCATGTGCATGGAGTTTCTCAGGGTTCCCCCGTTTCCTTCATTCCACTAATTCATCCCATCATTATTCATCCGGTCTCAACCAAATTGCCCTAAAGGTCTTAAAAAATGAAATTCAAATTCAAAATTTCGACATATTTTCAAAGAAAGTTTTTCTGGTTTCATTCTTAGAAATTTATCTTCCAATTTATAAACATCATTTTCTAAACACCCTGCATACATTAGATCAGGCTTTTCTCTTTTTCCGAAACAAAATATCACTGAGTTATGTGATTATGATTTGGAACAATGTACCCGTTGACTTCCATATTGCAGTGTCCCGTCTGTTAAAGCCAGTCTGGTCACTTCTCAGAATATTAGGAGGGGAAGCGGAAGTATAAGCTATTGGAAAAACTGCCACGTACTTTCTTCCAAGAAAATGACAGGAAGAGTTAGCGAAGGAAGATCTACTAGAGAATATCAGAAAGGGAGAAGAGTTAGCTTAGAAGATCTGATAACGAATTTGAGAGTGACAAGAAGAGCTATTGAAGAAAAATCTGATCGAAAATACATGTAAAAGGAGGAAGAGTTAACCAAGGAAGAATTTATGCAAAATATCATAAAAGGAAGGAAAAGGTAGTGAAGAGAGATCTTCTCTAATAAGGAAAGCTCTTCGACGAGTATCCCATTGACGGTTGCAGCACATATGGAAAGATGGAAACGTGCTTACTTTTAAGTTTCGCAACTTCTTAGAATCGGAGTTATAATTATTTTCCCCCATAGCCACTAACAGTGAACACTTATCATACATGACTCTGATGGGATATGATTACGCTCACTCCTTTTCCCACGAAACACAACTATTCCAAACTATAGCTGATAGCGGTCGGTTGTGATTTCTCGTACGTCATTTATGCGAATCGATTTCAAATTGGACATGGTTCGCGATTGTAATTTCCAAACACTTTTACCCGGTGGAGAAAGATGACACGCTGAAAACATATTTCTATTAGTAATAATAATAACAGTAATATTTGTAATAATAATGATGATGAAATATCATACTTATCATACCCATAATGTACCATAATATTTTCACTACTGATATTCATTACACAATTCACGTGTGCTTGTACCAAGGTTTGTGGGCGCTGAACTGAATCATATTTCCCTAAGTTTCAGGACGGAATTGACATGTGTCTTTTCTGCATTTACCTTTTGTGGAGACGCAACTAGTCTCATCGCATGGAAGCAAACAGCAATGATTTTGGCACATTCTGCACCTGCAACTTTTGGAGTCATAGATTAGCAATCAAAACGTGTCTCTAGCTTACGATCAGCAATGAGAAGTGTAAAACGATGCCTGAGATAATGTGGCTAGTGCATAAAATCAATAAATTATTTTGTGTGGTTAATTAATTTACTGTAGTTTCACAATTAAATATTTACCAAAAAAATATAGAGCAATGTTTCCGATTTCAAAGTAGATCCTATAGAATTATTTTGGGGGACGAATTAAATAATAACAAATTATTATTATTATTATTATTATTATTATTATTATTATTATTATTATATGTAAGCATGTTTTCATATGCTGCAACCTGTTCAAGTTTCAATTCGATACTCGTCGAAGAGTCTGGCACATTTCTTTATTAGAGAAAATTTGAAAACGCAGGAAGAGTTAAGCTAGGAAAATCTAATGGAAATATCAGAAACAGATAGTTAACAAAGGACATGTCACAGCGAAGAGGGATATGATACAAAATATAAAAAAAAAGAAAGTAATAGCTAGGCCAAGAAGATTTAATAGAAAATGTACAGGGTGTCCCAGTCATATGTGCTAATACTTCGAGGGATGATTTGTCACACCCAAATAAGAATAAACGTTCGTATGATCTTGGGTCCGATTTCGCTTCGTTTTCCAACTTGGAGCCTAAAGTTGATGACTAACAATGGGAAGAAAGTTAATAATTCTCAATCAGTCATAAGCTACGGATTGAATGAAATTTGTTTCTATCAAGATGGTGGATATCAGGAGTGAAAATACGATGTCACCGCACTGTCAGTGTTGCCAACCTGCTATAACGTTTAAAATTTTCAAAGGCACTACGTCGTGTTATTGGGTATTCGGCATCCTCTAGTGATGATAAACAACATACATAAAGCACACGCCGAAGTGTTGTAAATTATGGATCAGACAGTAAGATTTTCGCCATTTTATACAAACTACGGAATTTCTTAAGATATTTCATCCATAGTTTGCAACATTGCTGTGTGTGCTTTACTTATGTTGTTTATCATCACTAGAGGACGCCAAATACCCAATAACACGACATAGTCCGATTTGAAAATTTTAAACTTTATACCAGGTTGGTAACACTTACAATTCGGTGACATCGTGTTTTCACTCCTAATATCCACTATGTTGATAGAAAAAAATTTCTGCAAACGAAATTTTCATTCAATCCGTCGTTTATGACTTACTGAGAATTATTCATTTTCTTCCCATTGTTAGGTGTCGACTTTAGGCTCCAAGTTGGAAACACTGTATCTCCAAAACGAAGGGAAATCGGACGCATGATTATAGGAACGTTTATTCTTACTTTGGTGTGACAAATCATCTCCCGAAGTATTTGCGCATGAGACTGGGTCACCCTGTATATAAAAAGAAGGAAGGATTAGCCAAGGAGATCTGACAGAAGTTACAAAAAAAGTGAAGAAGAGTTTGGTAGTAGAGATTTGATAAAACTTGTAGAAAAAATCAAGGCGTGATAGTTAAAAGATATCTGACAGAAAGTATGAAAAAGAAGAGGAATATATTGTAAGTAATTGAAAGTAACACAAGCTTAAGTAAGATACCCGTCATCGTTAGTCACACACAACGATGATGGATTTTCATATACATGGATTAATTAGGTAATATCATATATTAAGCTAAAAACAACAACAAATAGTAACTCTTACTCGTTGTCATCGTTGCCAGGTACTTCTGCAACTTCCCAGGCTGCACCACCGAAGGAATTTACCACGACTTTAAAATTTCCGTTCTTCATGTTCCTCATATGAAGTTTCACTTCGATTCGGCATTTGTCACCTGATTGCAGGAACCATGGACTCTCGATAAGCATCTCCTGCATACCCTTTGTAATGTGTAGGTGCAGAAAGTGACCTGAAATCAACAAAATAAAAACAAATTATTATACTATATTTGAAATTATAGTCATGACTTTATTACAACATGTAATGATTGAGGTGACTTGTATATATCTAAAAATACATGATTTATCAGAGCAATTCAAAGCATTCAGCTACAGAGTGTGGCAATGTTCATAGCGTAATTTGACTAACGTATTAAAGTGACGTATGGTAGATGCATTTCTTATCTTGATGTTGTTGTTGTCGTTAATGAGCTGCCGTTGTGGTTGTTCGATACGAAGAAATGAATTGCTGAGCATCGTGCTTACGCTGTTGAAACTTACTTCAAGAATGTCGAGTCTATGGTAGCTACACAGCGTAAATTTAGTCGGCACTACAACTTGGGATGTCGTGGGAAAGTGCTAAATGGTTGTACCATTATAAGGTGACTCAGTTCTTTTAGATTAACTGCATCTGCTTGCAACCATAACCAGAAGGGAACAAAAGTATCGTGTGTACACCGAAAATAATTGAAAATGTTAGTGCTTCAAACTTGCGGAGCCCAAAGGGATATACTCGAAGACATTTTACAACTTCGCGTACTTCCGACTGTTCATTCAGGAAAAAATATTGCAACAGGATCCGCATTTTTATCCTCATCTGGTCCAAATTGTGGAAGAAATTAGTAATCAAGGTAATTGGTAGCACGGGGATAATTTCTTCGGCAAACACCAAAGATGTTATACAACTTCATTATGCCAGATGAAGTACACTTTGAATTATCTATCTCTGTGAATGAACAAACTTTGCGTTACTGGAGTGATGTAAACACGCCCGCATATTAAACCTTGTACAGCGCCCGTACCCCTTTATTCTGTGAAGTTGAGTCCTTTGTAATTATTAGGGTGTATTTTTTCGAGGAGGACAATGATGAAGCTGTGACTGGCAGCAGTAAACGTTAACAAGGGATGCTTAAAGACGCATATGGATCTTCCTCAATTACGTATATGGATCATTTCCTTGATCTCATCACAAAGTGTCGTATTAAAAAATAATTAAGTTTGACTTATAACGTTAGTGAATTGTTTATGACTGTGTCTACATTCTGTGAAAACCTGGTGTATCGAAAGTCTTTCATTCTGTAGTTGCTCAGGATTTCATATGCAGTATCTTAAATCATAATGCTTCTCTTAAAGTCAAACAGCTTTCCTAAAAAGCTGCAATGATTGAGATACCACACTTTGTGATTAGATCGATTTATGGTTCCAACAAGATGATGCAATCGCGCACACGGCAGATTAAAAAAAAAACTAGTGGGATTTTTAAATGAATGGATGGAGGGAAGAATTTAGTAGCCCACACTTCTTATCTAACATATTCCCATGGGGTATGTTGTGTACATGCAATGAGGATTATTTCTATTGAGTTATTGTCGTTAAAATGAACAGAAGTATATCAGTCTTGCGAACATTAATTTGAGAGATAAATATAATCAAAGTTATCAAGACAAAGACCCTTCCTAACTAGGTGTTTAATGTATATACTTTTGGTCTTTTAAACGCATCTTGTCCAGAGGTATTAATATGCGAATTATTACGGAATTAGCAGTATGTAATTAAGCTCAATTTGAACACAGTTTTCCCGATCAACATCATGATTATGTAGGAGGTTGCACACATACCTAACTCCGATACTGAACATTCCGAAGAGAATTGAA
>JAGDQP010043363.1:0-16240 GCA_022664845.1 Lepisma saccharinum | reverse complement strand
CGGTCGAGAAGTACTTCCAGGTGCTTTACCTCTTCTTTCTATATGTTAGTGTTATTAAGTTTGATGTTTGGAACCGGAGTGGGGTGTCCCTTCGAAAAGATAACAGCATCACATTTGGTGACGTTCACTTTTATTTTCCATTTAGTAAGCCAGTCCTGGAGTAACTCTATGTGGCATTGTATATACGTTGTTGCCTGTTTTTGTTTGAACGAGGAGACATATGCGACGGTGTCATCAGCATACAGGGCTATACTGGCATCTGAGTGTTTCGGTATATCCTTAACATATATGTAGAAGAGGAACGGGCCAAGGAGAGAACCTTGTGGCACTCCTGCCATGATCGGTCTCCTTCTGGATTTCTTGTCGTCTACCTGAACAAAAAAGGATCTGTTATTAAGGTAACTAGTAATATTGATAGAGAGTCTGGTACTTCGTAATGAATGAGTTTGTATATTAACCCAGGATGCCAGACTCTTTCGAACTCCTTCTCAATATCCAAGAACACCGTCAAAGTGCATCGTTTTTTGTTGTACTTATTTGTTACATATTCTGCGACTCCAGTTTTCCAGTTCTTGAGTGGTCAATGGGTTATCAGGGGCAGGTAGTCTGGAGATAATTTCATTGCAAAACTTATCAGAGTCCGCCCGTTTATAATCGAACCGCAGTACGTTATATTTTGGGTCCGCTGTAGATTGCAGATTGATTACGATCGGAATGTGATTGGAGTTGAGAATTTTTCTAGTCATGAATTCATCTATATTTTGATAAATCGCATAATCCAGGACACCTGGAGTATGTCTCACGTAATGTGGGTAGTGCGTGGGGTTAAACGGACTAAGTACCTGCCATCTGGAAGTAGATACATAATTGTACATGGCTGTTCCGTTTTGGTTTGTATTGACCCTGCAGAAGTATGAATGCTTGCTGTTGAAGTCTCCAGCAAGCAGAACTCTATTGCCCAGTCTGCCAATAGCTGCAAGATCAGCGGTAACCAGTCGTTTTGACGGCGATTGGTATATGCCAGCTACAATTATTGGCTTCTGTTTAATGAATATTTGAATGGCTGTAGCCTCTAGTGCTTGGAAAGCAGGTTGAGGTACTAATAGGTGCTTGATGTCTGATTTAATTAGGACAAGAGTGCTCTGACCAGTTCCTACGCCTTTTCTGTCATTCCGATGACAAACCAAACCGGGGGTATACAGTTTTTTAGTTTCGGTTAATTTCGTTTCACCAATGAATGCGATCTCTATTTTTTCACGATTCATGTAATCTAATAGTTCCGATATTTTACCTGCGATCCCGTCACAGTTCCAGGCGAGCATTCTAAGGTTACATTTACTATTGTTATTATGTCCCATAGGAGAGCACTAGGTTAACTAAGAATTCGCCTCAGTATCTGGGTTTGCGTTCTGAATTAAACGTACAGTTTATAACCTGTAATTGAAGCGAAGGACTACCAAATTAGCAATAAGATGAGAGGCTGCAACTGTGATTTGGGGAAAGTTACATTGGGTGGCTTTAGCATGACTATTATTGTTATTTGCGAGATTAGCAGGATTATCCTGACAAGGTTGGGATGCCCCTACCTCTGACCTTAACTTCTGCACGTTCTCTTCCTCAAGTTCGTGAGCACGTATTTTGTCGTCCGTGTCAGAGAAAATGTCGCTATGGATGTCGTCAAGTTTTGTATTACGTCGGCGTCGGTTTCGTGTGCGTCGTTTCCGCCTTTTCAATGGAGAAGGAGGAGGAGTGGATAGACCAGGATTCGGTGTGGGTGAAGGTTCAGGGCCATGTCGAGCTGGCGGAGTCAGGATCAGGTTCAGAGATTGTCTGAGAGCAGGAGTTGGTGTTTGTGGTTGACTAGGAATCGGAGCCGAGTTCGCTGGTTGTCTAAGTGGTAGTTTAATTTTAGGGTTAGCGGGTTGCCGAGAACGCGGAGGCAGGTTATTGGGTTTCCGTCCTTGACGTCTGCCTGGGTCATCATTGGTCTTGTGGGATTTATCTCAAGCGTCGAGGATCTGTCTGTAGGCTTTGCAGCCTTTGTAGTTGGCTGGATGACAAACTGTTCCGCAATTGCAACAGGTAAGGAGTGTTTCGTTGGTCTTCCTACAGTCCTTTGTTGCGTGCAGGCGGCACATTTCACACAGAGCGATTTCATGTGGCATTTAGAGCTCACATGAGACCCTCAGCGTTGGCAATTAGGACATTGAGAAATTATGTCAGAGTTGGCATAGTCCTCGCACCGAACTCTGATGCGGTGGATGAATTGAATTCCATCTAGTGGCGCCTTGCATTGAACAGAAGGCAGCCTGACTAGAAGCAGTGGCATTCCAACTTAGTCCCTGTATTATCTTTTCTGGTTATCTGACTAACTGTTACTTTATCGTTGTTTAGTTTATCTCTAAGGAAAGATTGAACATCATCTGAGTTAAATTAATGTGGCAAGCCACGGATTACACGTTTGATCGGTCGTTTAGTCGTGACTGACTGGTCATAATACTCTACATCTTTAGATTCACTTTAGAATACCTGTATCCGTCCTCTCGTCAAGGGCGGTGACACGGTAACCACCCTGAGCAACGTACCATGCGATGTAGCCGTAGCACTTGGAGATTTTCATGTAGGATGGTAGGCTGGATATGTGGATCGGTGAGAATTTCTTATTTGTTTTTGCTGTGAAGGAGCGGTACTAGATTTCTCCAGTGAGGAGCAGAATTGGGATTAAGGATCCGGGTGGGGGGACTTTTCAAAGCCTCGGTGTAGGATTTAGATGTGGTGTGATTTGAGAAGTGGAAGTTTTCTCAGGGGTATCCTTGGTTGGGGTGGGGGAGGAAGACTAATCTCCAGTGCGCCAGCAATATCGCGCAACATCGAACGTGGCCTATTGCAGTGCATATTACCGTCACTGACGAGGTCAAACATCGAACCTGACGAGATATGGCCTGTAAAAGAGGTTACATCACTAAGATAATTTACATCTGGCTGAGCTAGGTCATCTTGGCTCTGGGATCTGGCTACCACCTGTTTGGAATCATGTAACTGTACATGGTGCATCATTAAAGCATATCTTAGTTGTGTACTTACTCCTTCGCCGACTTGTCAGCCTCCGTCGTCTGACTGGCTACCTCCTCCACCGGAATGGTGTCCCATCTTCAGCTGCATACACTCACCCGCTATCGCTTTCTCAACTAACCTTGCCACTAAGGGGCCTCAAATTAGTACATCCACACTATTGCCTTGCAGGCGGATTAAGCGTCCTGAAATAGACGATGGCCCATTTGGTCACTAGCAACACACTCAGACACTGAAAACATAGGACATCACACTGGTATACAACAAGTCGAATACACTCACACGTTAACTCTTGCTTCAATCTGACGCACCACTAAGGGGATAGACCCAGCTTAACGTCCTTTCACAGATTCTGTGGCCCACTTGCTAACTCGCCTATAGACACTCACACTTCACTGGGATGAACTAATATTGCCTCTACAAAGTTAATTTCACACGCACACCATGTGCCCTCGTGAATACACACTAACGGCACACGCACCTTTTGTTCACAATAACACACACTAATCGCACACACTGTTGCACTACTCCCACAATCACACACTCACTACACTTTCAGTAATACACACTTCTAACTCACTAGCACACTACACGTACAGACGAGAAAAATAATGCACACACTGGCGCACATACTGATTACTCACATCACTGCACCTATTACTAGTAAGTTACTTGCACAGTTTAGATCATGCACTCGCCCTATATGTACGCACTTATTGTATATTCACACACGCACTCACAATCGTACCAATACACAAATCACACACGAACGCCGGGCTATTGTTTATGTCACGCACTCCCCAAAAGCACTGTTAACTCAGCTTACACTGAGTTTGACGAAAACCCTTACCGTAAGCATATTAGTTTTGTGAATCACTCACTTGGTTCTCTTGTTCTCCTACGAACAGTGAGGATGCTTCACTAACACATTCACTGTTCTCTCACTCAACATTGATACCACATGCCACTCACACTTTACTTTACTTCCTCCAACTGCTATAACCAAACTTCAATGAAACTACACTCACACTACTTTTTACTGGTTAATATACTCTATGCAGGACTAAGGACACACTTTAAGTATCCAAACACGGAAATACATTGTGTGTCTTCAACGGTAGGAACACTTGTACAAAACTTCCACCTCTTTCCACACGCAGCTGCACTGAACAATGACGGATTTCATGACCGACTACGAAACGTTTTTTTTTTTGGTGGCTTGACTCCTTAGAAAAAGTAACCTCAGGTGCATGAGAACTCCAAGATATACATAATAACAGGTAGCCCATTCCCGCACTTTTATCTAAATTGTCTGAATGCCGTGTGACTGGAAACGAGTCCGGTACAGGCTAAAAAATCTGCGTTCTTGATTGGTTTGAAACCCTGTCCAATGGTTTCTTCATACTTAAAGATAAAAACAATGTATTGTGGAAACGTTCGACATGGTACAGTTTAACTGGTTGATAACCCAAGATCAGTTATTTATTTGAACCTGAGAGCTATTTTTTTGTTTCTGAAGATCGAAAAATCAATCAATATAATGGAAGTTTTCTTTTTCTTACAAAAACAACAATAGTCAATTCTGAAATTGCTAAGGAGAGCCACTGTTTCTTTCAGGTATGCTTTCGGGGGTTTTCAACCGCACCCTCCGGAAGAATTAGTCTCAACACTTGTATTACTCATACGTATACTGAAATACGCATATAAGATTACATTCTATAAATATTATTCATGTTATTTTGAGGTTAACTAAAGAAGTATGACATATTGTTAAGTAAGATTATTGTTATTTTATATTTTAGTACATTGAAGTCAATATACATTATTTCTAATTTTCGTGAGCCCTGCACGAGCCCCCCTTCCTGGAGAAATCTTCTGAAAGAAGAATAGAAACCATCCAAATCCATTATTTTCGTTGAAATACACGACATTTCTGATACAGACTGGTCACACAATACCTGCGTGAACAAATTAGATCAGAAATGCCTTGAAGTTCAATAAAAGTTATGGATTTTGGAAGGTTTCTTTTCTTGCTCTTCTTAAAAATTTCAGAATTTACTAAATGTTTTTGTAAAGAAGAAAAACTTCAATTTAAATTGAAATTTGAAGCTTACACTGAAAATGGAAGTCTGGAGGCAGTGGGAGTGGAGAGAATTTGTCGTTCTTAGAGCCAGTTGTACAAAACAGTTTGAGCTAAGAGCTAACTCAACACACGAGTTAATCTACGTGCCATAGGGAAATAAATTATAGATAGGAAAACCTATTCTCCCCAATTATTTTCTGGCACCTGATGAACTAGGAATTAAATAATGATAATATCCAGGATTCTTTCTGTACTGGATTTGAAAATTCGAGAAAAGCACGGAATGCTAGCTGACTACCTGATACTTTACCATATGGGTCAGCAATAGATTAAAAGCTTATACTACGCATGGTTTACGAGCTTTACTTCATTCGTAGTTTGACTAGACTGACACTAGATGGCAGAAAAAAGTTGAAGAAAATTGGAATTGACCGTCTACAATTATTTTGTCTATGGTTCAAAGTTTAACTCATTAAGTTAACTCGGTTTAAAATGTTTTATGCAACCAGTCCTCAACAAATTTCATAAAATAAATTTAAAGTTGGCATTAGGAGTTGTTGTTTCACCTGATGCTGATAGTTCTTGCTGTCAAACCTATTTTAAATTCAAAGGAGAATTGAAAACACACTTACGTAATGTCCTAGTATGAAAAAGGCCCTAGAATATTGTTAGGCATGAAAAAAAAACTCAAGACTATAATACGATAAATTACCTATAATGTCTGTTTAAGTGGGATGCTGAAAGGATGACGTGTTACGAGTAAATTTCTTCGTATGCCAATCTGTTTCTAAACCATAGTTTCCTAAATTAGTGTTCACTTAATTTCATTTCTTGCCAGAAAGTAGATTAAAAAGAAAGACAGCGGCAAGGATTGAAATATTGTGAAACTATCTTTTTATACGAAAGTTATCAACTCTTTTGTACTCCAATAGCATCAGAATAACACTCTTTGCTTCGAATTCATTGTAGTTGATCCCACGAGGTATGTAAATATTATAAATTAAAATTGTTGCATCGATTTGTTTAGACCTAATTTTTGAGTAAGCCAGGGTATGACGTCATTTTCTGTAGGGATTGGTTTACCGAGCACACCGTTGTAAAACTTTCTCCTTTTAAGTATGTATGTCATAGCACTTTAACTTTTGTGATAAAGTCCAATTTGGACTTTAGTAATCCTGTCAGAACAACGAGCGCCGTAGTTCTTGATACATTGCATAATAATTACATACTGAACACATCGTTTATAGCAACACTTTTATTTTCAAATCTCACATGATACCTAACGGCGATATAAAATTTCTACGTCAAGTAAAAAAAAAAAAAAAAAAAAAAAAAAAAAGCGGCGCTCCTTACTTCGGCTAAAGCACAAGAATTCAGATTTGAATCGATAGTCCTGTTATTTCTAATACCGTAGGGCGTCCAGCTTGCTTCTATCTTCATGGACGCCCTGTGGAACATATTGTTTTGGAAATACTCCGCATGGGTACTTAAAAATTGCGTATTAGGTACGCAAGGGGTTCATTGAAAGAAATAGGTGATTTCCGGAAATTCTCTGAATTCTGGTCAAAATGAATTATGAATAAGACGACTTTCCGTATGAATAAATATGATTTATGTAATCACCGGCATCCAACCGGGTAATAACATTCCTTCTCATTGATGACAATAAGCAAAACGTTAGTTGAATGTAATTCTTTACTACTGGTTGTTATGCAAGTGTTTTCTGTTGTCAGATGGTTCGGGACATGGATTCTGTTTGAGATATCTACTTGGGGCAAACGAATTAGTGTCACCTGCTGGTAAGTCATTCATACTCATTTCGATCAAGCTTTACTTCCGAGAATTCCTGAGAATCCCCTGATTCCTTTGGAAAATCTTTGGCGCACTCATTGCGTAATTTTGGATATAGAGCAGGTTTGACATATTTTACACTATAATAACACATCGGCTCTACTGTTAGTGATTATTGGAAATCCGTAGCTCTAAATTTCATTTCCCCACATTTTCTGAGCTCCGAAACACGGCAGACCGGTGACTAAATATTCCCTATTTTCCCGCAGTTTGTGCGTACCGGAGCTGAAACCGGGTCACTTTTGCTGATCCGTTTCTAAACTTGACCTGATTGATCCGGTTTTGAAACTATAATGAAATGAAGATTTTCCGCATCGTAGTTATTTTGTTATGGGCATAACACCTCAATCCTGGTCATCCCTGAAAGAAACACTGTTCAAACACAGAAAAAAAAAACTCTACTTTGCCCTCCGGGTCCCAAACAACATAGATCCGGTCTAAAACTTGAACCGTTTCATCTCTCCATATAATGTAAGATAAGCGGAAGTAATCAAAGGAAAAGAATTAAAAGTCTTTTGTTCGAGTTATAAATATGCCCGCTAGATGTGCCTCTTTGTTAGTAGGAGATTATCAGTTCGTAGAAATCAATGCGATAATTTAGTATGCTAGATCAGTTTAAAATTTAAGAACTAGTTAAATCGCGTTCTTGCACCAGAAAATGGTAGGAAATTTAACATAATTAAAGCCGGTTGAGTCAATTTCAAGACACATTTTACACACGTACAAATATGACTAGCTTATTAGTATTTGGAAATGGAATTTAATACTGAATTATTCCTGACTATCCCTCAACAGGTTTGCTAATTGAACATTAATCGTTCCAAGACTAATTTTCTATTATTGTGATATAGTGTAGTCCTAAAATAAAGCTCCAGTGTTTTGGAGGTGGTTTCTCACGTCCAAAAAATAAATAAATTTCTTTAAAGAAATTTTGAAATAGGTGTTGTTTCGGAGCTATAGACGTTCAAAGTTAGTTAAGCATCGTCCCAAATGACGTAATATCTCGACAAATAATGACGTAAACTGTGTTGGTGTAGCAAATCGCAATGGAAGTAGTACCCAATACATCAATTCGAGATATGTTTGCGATTAACAGTTGCCACATAGGTTTTTTGCAATATAAGAATTTCATTGCTAAGAAGTAAATAGGCTATCATTTAACAGGGCAAGCAAAGAAATCTCCTCTAAACTTCACTCGTCAATCATAAACATTGTCCAAGTGGATGTATTGGGTACTACTTTCCTTGTGATTTGCTACGCCGACACCGCTTAAGTCATTATTTATCGAGATGTGACGTCATTTCTGACAATGCTTGATAAATAACCGGCACCTATGACTCCGACACTCTGCATTTTTCGAAATTTTATCAAAGGAACGTTTTTTTTTGTTTTGATATGAATAATCACCTCCTGAAGTTTGCGCGATTATTTTAGGGACACCCTGTGTACTTCCTGGCGTCACAGTCTAAAACATTTCAAACAAGTGTTGCTCTAGAATGTTGTCGGTATAAAATTTCTAACGGAAATTAATAAGTTGTTATATATTTGTATAAAAAATAAAATCTCACAAAATTTCAATTATTGTCTGTTGTGTTATCTTTTATAGAGATTCTGCAGACCGTTGGGTACAGTTTGGGGTATTAAGAGATATATTCGAAACACGTTTTACTTTCAGCATTTTACGGGGTAAAATATCGGACTTACAGGGACTTAAGCATTCGTCACCTTAATGTTATTGTAAAGTACCTATCTCTAAAGCTAGATGGCACCACTACCTATGTCTATTAAGTACTTTTTGTTGCACAAAATTTCACGAGAATCTCGTCGCCAAAATTCCGCGATGTAGCTTAGTATGTCGCTAACACATAGCAGTCCCATGAGATCACTGTTCGAGGAAAAACAACGCGTTTTGTGTGTGTTTGGCTTCCGTATCACCTATAATGAGAAAATCATGTAACCTGATTTTTCTAACCTATTTCTGTGAAGTGCGTATCAGTTTGAAAATGCATGAGGATCGCCGGGAATTTAACCGGGGTCAACTGGGCAGTAATTCGACGCTTAACCAGGACACAAGATCGTTAATCTCGTTATCTTTCCCGTACTTCGACACCATAGTAAGGAAGGTAGTGGATTTAGTTTTGACTGCGATACAGTCTACCAAATTGCAATGCTACTCCTATACATTCAAGAGTCGAGAGTTCAAACTTTCAGAGCAGAGCTGAAACCGGGTCACTTTTGATGACCCAGTCCGAAGCTTGACCCGAAATACCCCGGTTTGAAAAGCTTGACCCGAATAATCCAGTTGATCCAGTCTTGACCCGAATGACTCGGGATCCGATCTTGGCCGAAATCACCAGACTGAGTAAACTCGTCTACTCCACGATCGAATCTTCACCCAACTGACCTGGAGGCAATATCTTGACCCGGTGACAGGTCTTGTTTTTGTGATTAGAATCAGTCCATATTAGAATGTTAGATTCCTTGTGAAGTGAGCTATGTAAGGAAACTTCATATTTCAGAGTTTGAAAATATTTTAATATTTTTATTCTATTTAATACTTCAAACACAAAATTCTGTCAGAATAGCCTTTCCGAATGAGTATTTGCACACCTCAGGTGCCATTTCTGTTCTTTCCGAGGATATGAGACTATTCTCGTATGTTATTAGATTACTATAGTTAGGAACTTTTCGGTATCATTTTTTTTTGTGCTCTGGCGAGTAACACCCCTGCTCCCGATCACCACAGATGGAAAGACTATTCAAACGCAACAGTGTCTAATAAGAAAATAATTAAATCTCTGCTTCACTCTCCAGGTCACCCATGTTCGAAGCGGGTCCGAAGCACAGACCTGGTGATCCGGTCCAAAAATTAATCCGGTAAACCTGTTTCAGAGTAGAAAGGGTATAAATATTTCGAGAGTTCTATCTGTGCGGATCTTATATTTTGTTTTTTGTTCATTGTTAAAATAGCTTGAGTGTTATAGCTTTGGATCAAGAGCGCCCGCAGACTTTTTTCTTTCAGGGAGCGGCAAAAGTCCAAAATTCAGGTAGGGTACTCTGGCTTCAAACCAAACCCGAACAAAATCATGCGTAAAACAAATGAGAAATTAGATACTCACATACTGCTTTTGCTAGGTGAGGGATATACCACTTACATAAGGTTTTAATATCCTTTGATATTGAACTAAGAAACTACCCCAGCACGAACCGATATGTAAACTGATAAATATGTAGGGTGAGTTGCAGGAAAATATCGTAATATAAAGAGTTGAACTTAAGTCTGTCAGAATTGCACTCAGCCAGATGTTTCACTTAAGTCTATTGTCATTTAAATAACTCGTATTCTTTATTAAAACAGAACAACTTACCTTGTTTTTAACCTTCTTCATTTACTCGGCATTACTTCGTATCTGTGTGTGAGTTCGGACAACGTTGGTAATGTAGCGTGAAGTTATATGACCATATTTAAAGTTTAGCCCATAAATTCTGTTTCTCCAAATTTTTACAGATCCTGTCAGATTGTATTTAAGCACACTTTTTTAATATCATTTTACAGAAAACTTGCAAAATGAAAACATTGATTAAAAGTCATTTAGTTATGTATGTCAATGTGTGGGTAACGCCCTTTTCATGTACTAATTTCGCAATGTGCTCTCACCTACACACTAATGCTGAAATTAGCTGAGAGGTTACTATTTCTTAATTATTGTTTATTTTTTTAAGTTTTCTTAATTCATCATTTTAGCCAATTCATGAAATCGTTACCAGCTTGAGTTGGACTTACGCATGCAACAGCGATTTCGCAGTTTTCCTCTTAAATGCCTGATTTAACTCAGATTTTAGACATAAAAATGTTTCTGCGATGTAAACTGAGTATAATTGTTCGTATCTCTTGTCTTTGTAATGTCAACAATTAAATGCTCAAAATATTTCAAGAGAACGGTATTCTAAACTGCAGATTTAGGATATCCTGTGAGATTGATACACTAAACTATACATCAGGAAGTTTGCCAGATCCCATAATGTGGAGTTACTCCCTAAATTTTCGAGCATGCCCCAAACTTTGAAACTTTTACGTCTAAAAAAATATATAAACCCTGCAAAACTCCACAACTTTGGTTTTACACATTCCCAAACTGAAAATCCTGGCAGAATCCCTGATTTCAAGATATGCTAGGAAAATCATAAACTTGATAAAACTAGTATGCTATTGTAGTTGTGTAGTTGCCATGAAATCAGAAGCCCAATATTATTACACAAATAACAGTAAATTTACGTTCTGAACATTTTTTTTAAAAAACGAATATGAATGCAAACAAGACTAATCATTATCCGACATCAAATGAATAAATACGAGATTTACATCCAGTTAAAAATAATCAGGAAGGGCAAATGCCTCCTTGCCCCCGCTGCGGGCGCCCATGATTTGGATAGTCACAACAACAGTTAAACGTTTTCAACAATGAACAAAAAATAAAAAAATCGGCACGGATAGAACTCCTGAAATGGTTATGAACTTTCGTCTCTGAAAGTTTGAACTCTCTACGATTGAATTTGTTGAACCAGTGTTGCAATTTCGTGCACCGATAAAAATACATTAGAAACATACGGAGACAGTGTTGCCATTTTATCATTAGAGATCTTTGCTGTACGTTAATCTTAAGGAAACTGTCAATGAGGAGAAAATTGTCCTAGCGAGTAGGGGATATCTCTCTCATCCTCCACTAGGATGATGTCTCACCATAGCTTTATGCTATAAACTGTAGATATTCTTTTTGACGGTGGATGTCCCTCAACAAAAAATCTACAGAGATCACACATTACGAGTGGGTGATGGAAGCAAGAACTGAGAACCAACGACATGATTAGACTTAATCTAGTTTTTGTGGTTGCGTCTCAAAACAAGCATATTGTTCGACTCAGAAAAGCACTCTAATCTGGACCACTAAGTAGGGAAGAGGATTTGCTCAAAGTGTGTTCCTCCCTCTCTGTGATTTAGGATCATTTGAAATTGATGTTACTTGTAGTATTTGCGCCACTAGGTAATTCAAATAATCATTTTTAGTTGCAGAATCTCTCTTCTCCTGTAAAGATATAATTTCTGTAGACGTGAGCAGAACAAAAGGAAGCGTACGTACATCAAATAACAACAAGTGTAATTTTTCATTTTTTAAAGTAACTTTACAGGAGCAGATTAAGATTGTTAGTTACTATGGGACTACATTACATAAATATTACAGACTCCAACCCAATTTCTAAAATATTGTGGAAAACTATATTAATTTGAAAAAGATGGAAAGACTTCCAGTTTAGCTTAAATGCTCCGAAACAAACCTGATGTAATCTAGAGAGTATATTCTTAACCGAAAAAGATTTAGCAACTTAATCTAACTTAATCAATGTGAAGGAAAAAGTGCTGTTGAAAAGTAATGAATTAAGATGCAAATCAAACACGGCCTAAGTAGTTGATTCGATAACATCGCGCAATTCGGATCAGCAGTTAATAGGTACGCGGATTAAAACCTCGCGGCCGACCATCCTGACTCAGTTTCTCCAAGATTTCCTCTCAGCTGAACCTAGCAAATGCCGCAAGCAATACACTGGTCGCTACTTCCCTTTCCAAAGATGCATAAAGGGAATAAATAAATTCAACAATAGTAAAATATATAAGCTTCTCCAATCGTGTCTAAACTCTGAGAGGCACAAATTAAATAAAATATATATGATGACCCAACCTAGTACCCAAATATCATGTTGATAAACACTATTATTATATTTAAAATTTCCCTGAGGGATTCATTTACACATGTATATGGGAAGCGAAATGTATTCCCCAGTTTAGGAATAAAATTATCCTATCACAAATGGGGGTACCAACAACCAGACAGCGCATTTATAGCAACAACTCGCCATATGCTCCATGATAGTTAAATAAATGCCACATCCTTTCACATATTCGAAACTGATTTAGCAAGACATCATAATACCAGGGTCAGCTGCAACCAAATAATTCAATCAGTGGTTCACCAGTCAACCTCCTTGTGGCTGTACTATCACAAGAACCATATGCTGTGTTGTACTACACTACGATTGTAAACTCTTGAGGTTTTAAAAATATAATTGGCCTTATACAACCGTTAACAAAAACAACTGAACTAAAAACATTTCCTTTTGAATACTCGCGAAAAGTAAAGGATCTGGTAAATTTGTTGGAGATTATCTATATTTTCCTTATGATTTTTATTTCTCCCACAGACACAGAAAGCACATGCGCATGCCTAAGCAGATTTCACCTCTCTGCTTTCTACACGTCTCACCTCAATTATGGCGCCCGAACAGGGACGTTCATTTATGGCTCCCGAACAGGGGCCTATATTTATGGCGCCCAAACAGGGACTGAGTTAATTTTCATAAACCTTCGTTGCAGGAAGAGCAGGACGGGTAAACTATGATTGACTCCAGATCCACCAATCGTGAAGTATTTTTTACCGTTCAGCGCTGCCTCTAAGAGTTCAGGTTTTACCCGTTCGTGGCGCTATATTTAAAATAACGTGGCTATCAGCAACGACATCTTCTTGAATTTCCAGCAAAACTTTCCTGTTTGTTTAAATGAGCAATCTGTGACTAGAGAAGTCTCTCCATTCTCTTTATTCTCCTGTAGATACTAAAAATTGGCGTTCTACACTTAGACAAGTTTAAGAACTGAAGGTTCCTGGACAATATCAACAGCTGCTGCTTTGTCATTGCCTTCCAGTGAAAGAAGATGTTCTAAATATAGTACCTGTAGTTTAATGGGATTCCGAAGGACTACGTTCCATGTACCTCCATCGGGAGTCACACTCATGACTTCTTTGAATATACGGCGACGAGCAAAACCACATATGAGAGTAAAAGAACAAGGGTTATTAATTCTACACAAGCGTTTATCATACATCACTTTACATACGAATTTGAACTTTTTTTTGCATGTTGCTTATAAGAGCATACAAGATTCCGATTCCTTAATACATAGATAGCACTTGGACTTGCTTCCAAAAATCAGTTTTTGATTTTGATCTCAAAACCAGATTATTTTTTTTTGTAAGAGCCTTCAGTGTTACTTTCCCTTAAAATTGGATTTTCATTGAAGATATTGCCTAAATAAATTTCTATTTATATAATGGATTTTTTTTTGTATCAAACAGGGCATTTGAAAAGAGGTGGTAACAAGTAAAAGAATGAGTGTCTCCAATCAAAACAGGAAGACATTTTCTTTGAAGACCTGTCGAAACAGTTTCGAAACAAGAGACACCCAAATGTCTCAAGGTATCGTCACAAATTTTGTAACATCTCAACAACGTATAGGCCAAGTTGACATTCAGGTGCATGTGGTAGTACACCGTATTCATAACCTGCCCCGATGGAACTTGACGATAGTGAATCACACCATACGCAATTATCAGCATCTCTTTCACCTTCCCGGGTTCTTGGTACAGTATTTTGGGCCAGGAGTATGATATGTGATTGAAATGCCGTTTCTGTTCTTTCTTATAAGCTCAGGTTCACGTACTTTCCAACACAATGCTCCTCCCAAGGAGCGCAGGACCAAGTGTAATATCACTTTAGGGCGGTCCAATTTGAAACATAACAGCTGTCTGCACGCCTTACTCTAGCGATACTGGAGATGTTGGATAGTGGCTCCCTCGCTTGATCTCCACGTGCTAGAAACTACAGAGCCCTCAATTGTTCACACGCAACGTGGCGGAAGTGTTGCGACTACATTCTTTACAGCCCTAATAGTAACTGAATGATCTGAAATGAACGTTACATTCTTGAATTGATATATTAAATAATTAACGCAATTAAAGTATCTAGTCTTGCGTTTGACTCGATATTTTTGCTGTTTCGCCAACTTAAGACGACCATATTGCGTTAGTGAACGTTCATAGTGAGAGGACATGTTGTTAATTTGTCTGCTGATGGTTTAAATAATTTTTAATAATAAGCTTTACGCTTGGATATCTCAAGATAATACGAACTAAAATTAGAAATCATTTCTGGAAATGAATATAGTAAGTTTCATACTCAATAGGCGGCAGTACGGTTGGTACTAACGTCGGAGGATATACATTTGTGCATTTATCAGCAATATTAAGTAATACGTATTCTCGTGTTAATGCCAAATAATGTTTCAAAGAGCTTTTAGTTACTATTTTCTATCCTGTAAACATTTTCTGTCGTGTTATTAATAGGTGTATACAAATAACACAAGCAAGTTGTGTCACTCATAAAGGAACTCATTAAAATGACACCAAAATTTGAACATATCAGTATTAGAATTGAAATATGAAATGTGAAAAAGAGACTAAAAGGACAATATTAGTGGCGACAGAGGCATTCACGAAGAAAATCTTTTTCTGTGGAGCAATGAAGAGTTAAGTAAATTATTCACTAAACATTTTATATGGAGAGGAAAGATGAGCTCTGCTAGATAGTAATAAACAAATGGAAGCCTTCAAAATGTCGATATGAAAGAGAACGGAAATGTTAAAGAGATTAGACGAGACATAAGCAACAAAAGAGACAGTAAAGGTGAGCAAAGGCAAACAGGTTAGAACATTGGCTACTTAGAGATTGTGTACTAAGGGATGTAATTAATGGTTGATTGCAGGGAAACGGAAGAAAGCAAGAAAGGAAATCTAGGAATGAATAGAGAGCGTATATTGAAAGGCTTACTACTATTGACAGAATGCCAATAAGAGCGGTGACTATTTACAAAAACTACAGAATAATCAAAGAGTAGTACTTTATTTAGGATCAAATAATCTTTCATGATTTTATAAGATGATTAAACTAACTAGGGAAACTCTGGATGTTAAAATTAAAGGGATTAACGGAAGAAAAAAAAAATAAAAAAACAAAATGGGTCTTGTTAACTTTTTAGCCTTTGTCAACGACCTGAAAGTGAAGTGCATGATGGGATTAGTTGTCATGGTGCATGTTTCCAATATAAAGGAACTCATTAAAATCGGATATTGTATTGTATGGGGATGAGAGTTTGATTCACAATAGAAAATTGACTGTTTTATTTCTAATCCAAGTTAAAATGTGTGGTTGTTGATGGTACTTGTTTCACATCATTTAATTGTAAGCAATTATCTTGTGAATTATTTCATATGTGATATTGTTTCCGTGTTTATCTTAAATGCACATACTTTGCAATAGAATAGATGGAGACAGATTCAGGTTCATCTG
>JAGDQP010043361.1:0-16240 GCA_022664845.1 Lepisma saccharinum | reverse complement strand
TGATAGTGGGGTTTCTTTGAACACTGCTGCGCAGTTCGGCATATCACTTGGCCCAATTCGTATTTTAGAAAATTGAAAGAGAGTTAAGATGGCAGCTTTCAAGGTGTCGATCATTGTCTATAACCTCCATCATGTCTGGTCTACTGTCCGGTGTTCATTAATAGCAATTTTCTTTCAATGTTTAACTGTTTGTAAATAAATATACATTTTTCTTACTTTATCTATTTACTTCTTCTCTGCCTTCATTCGTTATCGGATCCACCTGTCGTTATTTGTTTACAATAGCAGTTATAATTTTGGCTGTAATGATTTACCTAGGCACTGTACCTACATACGATTTTTTTTAAAATCAAAATCGGGCTCTGTAACTTGGTGAGTGTCCCTTGCAAACACCTTCCTATTGGCTTCACAGTGGCATATCTCTGTTCCGGGTCCCCATTATCTGCCTAAATTTTGCACGTCACTATATCTGATATTGGGCTACGCGTCTGCCTAATTTGGTCGAGATTCTAGAGTCAGCGGTTAAGTACTGGTTAATGATTTGTACAGAACGTTAACTTCTCATTCAGGGTATAACTGATTGGATCCCAGCGGCCAACCAGTCTGACCGAAATTGTGAATCTTACCGGTTGTCACAGTATTTTCCTGTCAACTAGTGCAAATTTTGGAAAAGCTCCGTCAGGTTAGAATCTTGTCTCACCTGCTTTCTTTTTTTTACCACATTCCAATTTGAAGTATACAGGGTGTTTCAGAAGAAAAGCTAATTGTTCTGAAAGGTGGTTCTACAGCAAAAAGTTCATATAAGTATATATGTTTTAGGATTTCATTTCAGAGCTACACATACAAAAAGGTTTTGCAAGCGTGACAAGTGATATCGGTGTCTGAGGCACTAGCACTAGTGAAAATCATAACAAGAATGAAAGAATATTTTACTGGATACAGTAGGGCAGCGCGCTATGCACGTGTGCCAGAGCAGGTGATAGATAACGTCTCCATACACTTGCGCGCCCTCACTAACAACGATTGGGTACATGGTGGAGTGCCTCCCTTTTGACATACAGTTCGTCAGCTGCAGTCTTTATGCAAGCCCGAAGGTCCTGTTGTAGACCTCTTTCAGCCAACCCCAAATACCATAATGGCTATTCTGAGATCTAGCTGGCCATTGCACAGGGCCAAAACGTGCGATCCATCAGCCTGGGTATTCTGTGTTCAGCAAGCGGATCACATTGCGCGTCAAGTGACATGATGCTTCGTCAATCAGTTACCATATACGCTGGCTGGTGGCAAGAGGAATGTCCTCAAGGTACCTAGTCATTGTACTAGGTCATTGCTAGTGAGTTCCCGCAAATGTACGCAGGCCAATGGAGACATTTTGGAGCATCTGCTCTGACACATGTGCATATCGGTGCTGGCCTACTGTGTCCTGTAACATATTCTTTCACTTTATGATTTTCTCTAGTACTATTGCTTCAGACACCGATATCATTTGTCACCCCTGAAAAACTCTAAATAAACGTATCTCTGAAATGAAGTTTTAAAACATATATTTTTATGATATTTTTAAAGTACTTGGCCTGTACAATCACCTCCTGAAACACCCTGTATATATGTATAAACGCCATAAATCAATTCTGTTATACGCGAAATTAAGCTGTTATAAAGCTGTTTTACCGAACACGTTTCTGTATACGACTATCTAATTTTGGAATGTGTGATAAGATAATTGTATCTGTACAAGTTGTGATTTGGCTTCTCAGTATATCGATACAGTATGCCAACAATTGCAACACAGCCATTTTTCACTCATTTCTAGTATTAATGGAAGTAGCTGTTTTAAGTTGTAATGTCAACAATGTTCGTTCCATAGAGATTAGTATTTTCGTCGACCCTGAGTTGCATTATATAAAGTTATATTCTTGGTTATCCATAAAAACCCAATGCGCACGTCAATGGAATAAATAACTTCTTTGTACTGTCAATGAAACAGTTGATCGCAAAACAATATTATTTTAACAGTATGTACATTTAGTTATCTAAGAAATTTGATAAGCATTAGCTAAAGTTTCAAAGATGAAAAATGTATATGGGTGTATACATACAATATTGAATGGGTACAAATTGGTGCCTTCGGATATATGACGTCATCACACGAGGTTTTCCGAGCACGCGAATAGAATGTATATAAGCAGGTCCTGAACAGTTCTGAATGAAAACTCCTCGGGCTACGGCCCGAAACACATCAAGCATCTCGCTTGGTGTTCCTTTGGACAGCAGACCATGAATAAACCATTATTACCTTAACTTCTTTAGTTTCCTTTACTGGTTTATGCCTTCCTTTATTGGCATTAGCTTTATGAGACTATTCTCTTCAATACCTTTGTCGCCAACCCCGGCTCGCCTTCAGCCAGGCGTGTAGGAGTTCCCTTTTATGTAATCCGGGTGTTGGCTCACTTTTAGCCAGGCACGTAAACACCACTTTTATTCCCAGCTCGCCTTCAGCCAGGCAGGCAAGCTATTCGCAACCTCTCTCTGGTCTCGGCTCGCCTTCAGCTAGGAAGGTATAGACTATTACCCTAACCTTAAAATACGTCAGCTCACCTTGAGCAAAGTAGGTAGACGTTTTCCTTATTCCGATTCGCTTTCGGAAGGAAAACAGGAAGTACTTAACAATCCTTGGTATCCAGCTTGCCTTCAGCTAGACACGCGTTGACTACTTCTGCAAGTTCCGGCATGCAATTAAGAGCTTTCATATCATCATAAGGGTAAGCTCGCCTTCAGACAGGCAAGTAGATCTTAACCTTGTTCCAGCACGCTTTCAACCAGACAGGTAGAAGTACTCAACTTTCTTTTCCGCCAGGTTCGCCTTCAGCTAGGCAGATAGACGCTACTCAATCCTCTTTCTCTTTCTTGTGATCTCTGCTTTTTGCATTTTCTTCTTGGTTACTAATAAAGATTTGCCTTCCAGCTTTTTCCGCATCGGATTATCCCACACCCAGAAAGCCGTGTTAGCAGCAGATTTCTAAGAATATTATTTTATTTATCCTGGATAATACAAATCTAGAGAATCTGGCGAATAATAGCGGATAGGTTGGTACTAGGACGTTGCATTATGAACAAAAACATTTATTGTGGTATAATGTTAGTTTTTTAATTGAATCTATTGTACCGTTACATCCATTATATTAATGTTTCTTTTCAGGAAGGGTATTCGGGCATTGACACCTCGGGTATTACTTACCCGCATTCGTATAAGTAAGGAGATGCATTCCAATCTCAATTCTAAGGACTCCTTCGATGTTGAGGAGAGTAGAACTGAGAAGCGCCAGAAAATATATCAGAGGAAAACATCAACTCTGAGTAAAAGAACTGTGCAGAGTGAATCGGGAAAATATGATAGTGATTTCAGGTATATTCTCTGTTCTGTTTGCCCTAAAATATTTTCAACGAAGAAAACTTTTCGCCGTCATATGGGGACACACTCTATTAAGAGAAGGGTTAAATATTTATGTGTTCAGTGTAATAAGTGGTTCTCAGAATCGGGAGCTCTAAAAACTCATGTAAAACATATTCATACATTTGAGCGGCGCTTTCGTTGCAGCTATTGCAACAAGGCATTTATAACGAAATCTGCTTTGGGGTTGCATTTACTCGTGCATAGCAGTGAAAAGCCTTATACATGCGACCACTGTCAGAAATCCTTCTCTCAAAGAGCGACTCTTAAAAATCATCTGAACAGTGCTCATTTAAAGCTGAAATCTTTTCACTGTAGCCATTGCGCGAAAATGTTTACTTCACAGTCAAGTCTACAAAATCATTTAAAAACGGTAAAAGGAAAAAAAGGATTTACATGCAGTTATTGCAATACAAAATTCTTGAGAAAAAGCTACCTCACGTCTCATATTATGGCTGTCCACATCAAAGGCAAGGTTTGTAAATGTTTGGATTGCGGTAAAACGTTTTCACTTGCAGAGTACCTTCGCAAACATCAGGTAGAAGTTCATCAGCGAAAGGGAAATTATGAATGCATGACTTGCAAGAAAGTGTTTAAGCGTAAGGAACACTTGCATCTACACACGAGATCCCATTCAGGTGAAAAGCCTTTTGAATGTGACTTCTGTCATCAACGGTTCTCTCAAAAACCAAGTATTGCAAGGCACATTAGAGCACATATAGGTGAAAAGCCTTTTCTGTGTCATTTGTGCAGCAGCGCTTTTGTTGACAGCGGAGACTTAAATAAACACATTCAAAGGCATTTGGGTGATAAAACTTTATCTGTGTTTAATGTGAGAAGTCATTTGTTACTGTGAATGCATTAAACACCAATCGGCTGACTCATAGTAAAGAAAGAGATTTCATTTGTGATTATTGTACAAACAATTCATTTTGAAGGCAAATCTTAAAAATCTTATTTAAATGTAAGAAGGTTTTCCTGTGTGAGCTGTCAAAAATCGTTTTCAGCACAATCAATTCTCAGAATTCACCTAAGAACCCATTCATATATATAATAATGGGAGTGTGATATCTGTAGAATGAATTTCGTAAGAGGTGATCTTTATAAACATACATCTAGAAGTGTATTTAAAATAAAAGAAGTAAACTCTTAGTTTATAATTTTCCGCGGCTTTAATACCTTCAAAATACTTTGTATTGAAAAACTTGAGTTATTGTTCACTCTTCCACTTAGTTTGGAAAAATATAAATTTCGGCGAGAATCTAACATAGTTGTGGAGAATGCATTTCGATCTGACTCCTATATTCTTTACTTTGGAAACTATATCTAAAGTGTAAACGTTAATGCTTGAATTAGTTTATATGCTAGTTTGGCTTGCCTTCAAATTTCCTCAAAAGTTATTTTTCTGTACTGAATCGCGTCACCGGGTGTGCATTCATTTTAATTTTCGGTAGAACACACAAATATGTAAAGTTTTTCTCGTAATACTATTACCTAATTTGTAACTTTAAAACGATATACATTAATTACAAGCAACACGATTGTCTAGTTTCTCTAAGAAGGAATGATATATAATGTTTGTATATAGTTACATAACGCGTACTCTCATTATCTGATTGAAAAGGAGAATCAGTTTGAAATGTGATCGTAACCATGTAATATATATTAAAACGCATTGGAGCAGCTAGATTGTTGCGCTCAATCTCTTTATTACCCCTGATCATAGTACGGATACAATAAATGTGAAAAGTTAGAAGAACTTAACGTGTATAATTACTGAGCTCTAAGTTAGCCAATTTTAAATAGTAGTTGTTTACTTGATAATGTTCCATAAAAATATTAAGATGGACATTATATCTTCTGATTCAGATTAGTTACCTCGACTTTTGAATGAAAGAATAATAATGTAAGGAATAATTGGCAAATACTTGACTGATTTTTTACTTAAGTGGTAATTCTATCCAATGATATAAACCGTTCAAATATTCTACAAGTTAATAATATACGAATGGACCTGTTGTAAAACAGGATAGGTGATTTTGGATTATTCCTGTAACTTTTAGACATTCTCAAAATGTAACCTACAAGTAGTAAGGATATTTTACAATTATACAATTTTGAGTATACAGAAGTTTATCTTTATTTCTTAGATTTCCCATTAGCAAATATAACAGAACAAAGGTGCTAAATTTCTAAAGATTAACATTTGACTCAGTTAACAAAAGATGAACAATTCGTTTGGGCTATTCATGCTATAATTTCTTTCTTTAACCACACGTAAAATCTTTCTTTGTCGGATTGTTCCCGGCAAAGGACGACACACGAACTTCCAGCGCACGTCTTACCTGCTCGATACTACCAAATGTCCGCCATGGTCCCGAAAAGTCGTTTTCGATGGGAAGCGTACAGGATATGATTGTGAGAAATATGGAAGTTCAAAAAATACTCCTGGAACATCCCATAACGAATGTATCCAATGGTGATCGAAGATCTTGATTCGGTATCTTATTTTGCCCGGGGGATTCCTCCATTACATTTTGGGAATGTGTACGGGACAATTTCCAAGCGCAAAATTTTTGTTTGAGGAAACAATGTAATGGACAATGGTTATATATGAGCGTACATAAAAATTAACTTACTTGGAATTTGTCCATTGCCTCCGTGATGATAAATTACGTTGCTTGTAAATTTTACAATTGTCTGCAGCGGTTTTTGAACCTGGAACATCCTGGTTTTTAGCACATCACTCTAGCTAGATATTATGGAATCGTCTTTATAGCGACTAGAATTTTAGTATTCTTTTCATGTTATGAAGGCTTTCTGAAGTAAAGACGTGTCTGTGGGTGTGAATTTAATACTGATATCATGGATGGGATACTGTGATAAGTCCATGAAGGCTGCTTCGCCGATTTTTCTGTCACATTCTGTTTTGTATGGTAATTGTAAACATTGCTGATATATGGCAGTCCGGTATTACCTCAGGGGTTATGGTCTGCGTTGACAGGAGACCACTATGGGACCCCAACTAACCAGTGAACCGCAAGGTTTATACTACTTTCTGATTGAGGAACCAATAAGTGCGTGTGGAAGAGCACCACAAGAAACGAAGTCACACAGTCCAACGTATTGAAGAGTACAGGGAAAATGCCAACATGGTCCAAAATATATTAAATATATTACTGTGATGTCATACCATAGCTATATTAAATGTGGCATAGCCTAAACTGAGTCGCTTTTGAAACAGCCTGAGCTGGACATAGGTGACCCGTTCCAAAACTTCACCTAGTGATCAGTTTAAATTCTGAAACATGGCAAATCGTAAAGTTTAATAAGCAACTAAGTGTCAAGGTATTCAAATTTAAAAAACCGAGTAAAGGGCAAAACAATAGAAGTTGTGAAATATCTTCTGATTATCATGAAAATTTTGTATTTTGTACCCCATTTTTTTTTCGTTGAACCTTTGAATTGGTTCTAAAGAAAAATAATCTGGACGTTGTCAACAACAATAGCTAGAAAACGAAAACAAGAGGAAAACGGTATCTAATAGCGGGTAGTCTGGAGTGATAAAGGGGTTAGGTCCGTTATGTTCAGGTCTAATTAATAGCGTTGTGTGACACTTCATTTCTACACGCTCTTTGCGGTGCTCATTTGCATATACTTATTAGTTTTCTAATAAAAAAATCAAACAGTCATTAGAGTTCGCAAGTGAATATGAATTGATTTATGGTTTTTGGAATGTTTGGCTCAGGCTATGATGGGATAGGTAGGGAATGGAGAAAGCATCGGTAAGGGTCGTTAATTTACTTCGTCAAGCTGAGGGAAACGGTGGAAACCTTAGTCAAGAGAGTCGGCCATGTGTTCAAACTTAGGACCGTTACATACCCTAAGTCCACGTTGTTACCGCTTTCACTATAGGGGAAGATCTAATTCCCTAGTGATGATTGTGATAGTTTCGTATAAAACTGAATTAATTGGTGGCATTTACATATCTTGCCCGTGTCGAGTTCGGAAAGAGAATAGGAATATAAAAAGTGAGCGTAGACTGCCTGTGGTTGTGTGTGAACGATATGACTTAAGATTTACGTCCTGCTACTGGAAAACCCGGGTGAAAAGCCGCTCAAAGATCGCTGGACGTATATATAATTTGCGATCCCTCTTTCATTGTCGGAAAAATTACCTAAAAAAACTGCTGAACTTTATATACCAGAAAAAAGCAAAATAAATGCATTCGTACTTATGTCCGCATATGACTTCTGTTGACATCCGATAAGGCTAATTTTCGGATATAGCAGCAGGACGTACAAGGAGGTGTTACGGATCTCCTGCATATCTCGGGATACAATTCGGAGATTTAGGACATCTTTGGGACGTGCTGTCGGGATGATTTTTGGATATGCCAGCAGGACAGTAAATCATGCTTTATGAATGTGAAGAATGCGTTTGGATCAAATTTTATTAACTTAGTGAAATCCTGAATAATTGGAAAAGAAGTCATGTTTATTAAACTTAGAAGACAAACCCTCAATAATATTATTGCCAAATTATGTTCATTAAATTGCCTTTGATTCAATCAAAATTAATTCTACTGCTTTCACTATAATCTTGACTGTCTCAAGAATACTTGGCGACTACGGAATTTCACTCCCAAAATTTGATGTTCAGTAATGACATTTAGATCATTCGATCGAATTCGAATGACTGTTGTTTCTTTTTCCTGATACCTGCATGAAAACTAAGCATAAATCCATTGACTTATAAAGAGGCTTCTTTCACTTAATAGAAACAGTTAAACAGCCGTTTCTATTAAGCCAAAGGAGTACAATAAATCTCAAACTTTGAGTTAGCACGATCGGCGTGCGAGAGTTCAAGTTTTCCTCATGCCAGTAATTTATTCTCAAATTCTTTGTAGTTAGACCTGCATTTATCTCGCATGAATGGTACCACGGATTATGTATAAGACCGCTATCTTATTTAACTTACAACAATAGATAAAGTGATATGGCTGAGAAAGGCAAATTTATTATCCAATACTATCTCTATATAAACGCCATTAAAGTATCCATTTGTAAAGACATCTAAAGCGAAATTCCGTACCTCTTTAAACTTATTCTTTTCACGAAGAAACAATTGGAAGGAAGATGTACTGTTTGGTTTATAAACTTACATTCTCGAATTCTCCGCAGTGAAAGAAGAGTGACGGATGCTTGAGATTTAGCCTACCTATGCAATTCACGAGATACTCTTGCTCTCAGGAACTTAAAATGCTATAAAACCCAAAATGTTTAAATCTATTTTACAGATATAATAATTTGACATAGTGGTACTACCAAGAATTTCAGACGACATAAAAACATGCACAATGCGGGAAGGGATTGAATGGCTTTAAGGTGAGAGACGCTAGCTCCACGGGGCTGCGTTGACTTAACGGTTAGAGCGCTTGCCTCTTGCGCTTGGGTTCGACGGTTCAAACACTGCTTTTGCCATGTGGACTATGTGGTAGACAAACACCATGTCTGTGTGATTTCTCTCGGGTTTCTCACGTTTCATCCCACTTTCTTTATTGTACAAATCATCCCATCAACATTCATCCGGCCTGAGCCAAAATTACCTAATTGCCTTAAAGATTAAATTCAATTCACGCCAGCTCCGTTCACCTTTTGTTCCCTTACTGTCAATGATCCAGACATCTACAGAGAGTCGAAATCGAACATGAATTTACTCATTCCAATTTTCTGTAAATGTTTTACCATTAGTAGTTGCTGACGCTTATAATGCTAAACTGAAGTCATAATACTCATCACCTACTCTCGGAATTTCGTTAATTCTTAATCACATGACCAAACAAGATTCTGAACCTGCGAAGATAATCATAACCACCACGATTCATAAAATAAGGAATATAAAGTGCATAGTTGTGATACTTAGAAACAAGTATTTCGCTGTTCCTTAATTTCGTGCGTTTTTTTATTTATTTATTGTATTGATTTTCTTTGATCCAGTGTTCATAGTTCCTGTTCATGTGTTTTGTCTTTGAAGTACCAACGTACCACAGGAAATGACATACTAATTCTTTATGATAGTTCATTTACAGGTTTTATACAATACATTGTATTAAGTTAACAGTCAATAGAGTGTAACATTGAGTCTTCTATTTTTACCTCCTTCAGACAAACACTAATCAACGCTATGGAAGTTGTAATTAAGCAACATTAACCTAAAATCCTTCTTTTTATCTGCCACCAATTATGTTCCAGAGATTGATCATTTTTGAAACAAGGCAAGGTTTAATTAATAGGAGTTGGAAAACAATTTATTTTCTCAAACCTTAATACAGGCTACGCAGCATTGTGAACTAGAACACTATCTTATGCTTCTGATATAAGTACTACATAAAAATGAAATTTGAGTCGCGGCGCAATTAAATAGAGAATAAAAATAAAAATTAATTAATAATAGAAATAGTCTAAAAACAACGCCCTAGTTATTCCCTACCACCGTCCTTATCAAAAACTTAAAACACTGCTTTGCTCACCCAACCCAGAAGTTTCTTAATTATCTAACTTTTATTAAATACATCCTTCTCTCTTCCATGCGCAAACTTTCTTCCGATTCCTAAATTGTATTCAACCAACTGTTTTAATTTATTGCTCTATCCCTAGAAGAAGAGAGATTACCGTAGCTTTGCATCATCAGTAAGGTGCCTTCTTCGTCATAACCTTCTACGAACTTCGCTGGTTGCAAACTTCCACCATACGCGTCCTTATCTCTTCTTCATCTTTTTTCTCTCTCATATTACCTCATACTTTAATCCTTTTTTTGTTCCTCCAGTCTTCTGCCATGCCATTGTTTGTCTTGGCTGGTAACCTTTTGTTAACCTAGAATCCCTTTGTATAGATCTCGTATGTTATTCGTCCTACTGTTTTCTCTATTTTCTAATTTCCGGCGTCAGATATTTTGGCTTTATATTTCTAAACTCACATGTGGCGTTATATTTCGCGTTACTGTAGTGGTTACCATTTACTTTGGTTTTATTGATTTGCCATCGTTCCGTTTCTTTTTTACGTTATTGATGAAGCTTAATGCATTCTTTATCAAACCACGGCTTGTCTTTCACTCTTTCCTTTTCACCTACGTGTTCTTTTCCTCGCCTTTCACACAATTACGAATTGCTTCCCATATCTTATTCACATCAACATGTTATTACTAATGTTATTTTTGTTATTATTAAAATCGGTTAAGATTTCAATTTGGTAATCTGCGGTTACACCCTGGTTAGCTAATACTTTTACTTGGTATTTCAGTTGTTTTCATGCTTTAATTCCCTGTTCGCGATGCACAACTGTTCTATCACTTTAATGATCACTAATTGATGATCGGTGTAACCTTCCGCTCATCTCTACGCCCCAACTTACATGATATTGATATGTCTTCTTCTATTTACTAATACGTGATCGATCTGGTTGTTTTTATTGCCATTTGTAGATGTCTGTTTGTATCTGCATATCTTTATGTTTAAAGTACGTGAAGTTTATTATTGGATTGTTCTTTACCGAATAAGTGTTTCTCCATTGTTATTGATTTTTCGTGAAGAATTGATTTGCCTATAGTAGGTCTAAAACTTCTTTCTCTGCTTACTTTGTACTGAAATCCTCCAACACATTATCGCATTCTGATTTTGTAATCGGTCATGCAACCTATCTAGTTCATCGTAAAATGTATCTCTCGTTATCAACAGCTTGCTTGATCGGATCATGAACATTTATTAATACCGCGTTGCACCATCGAGTGCTTACCGTAAAGAGTATGATTTTATTTACGAACGACTGCTGAAACGATACTCTTCTTAATAACTTGAAAAAGGAGCAGAAAAATGTGTGAAGGAAACCTAATACATACAGGCGGAGGATACTGGAGCAAGCACATGACAATTGTGTCACATAAGCAGCGTTGCCGCCCCAACACAAACGTATATTTTTCAAATGGCACTACGAAAACTATTTATTGAAAATAAGCATGCAAAGCAAAATACGTCGAATTATATAAAAATCATTGCTTAGTGTCGACAACTTCAGGATACATAAAAGGTCACATTTGGAAAAAGAAGGAATGGATTGTAGCCAAAAGGGTCATACTAGAGAAAAACGTATATGAAATGAAAATATCAAGTGGTCCAAAGAAAATGGCAAAATTAAAGTTCGTTACGATTGGTAGTGTTGCCACACAAGACATCAGAAAGAATGGGAAATACAAAATCGTTCTTTACACAAAAAAAGCCCCCGAGACAAAATCATCGAAAATAGCCAGGAAGAATCTTTGGGTGTCTATAAATTCAATTGCATTAATTTGGAAGCGATATTACAAAGCATTCGCAAGATACAACAAAAGAGAGAAAAGTTGAAAATATTGGAGAGACCTTTTCCAGCCGTCATGGAATCCTTGAACCCACACAAATTTGCCAGTGGTATGGTGAATTTCGTTTTGCTTCCCAGTTGTCAGGATGATCGCTCGCAAGCTTCAACGATTATGGTGGCAGTGACTCCTTTTGTCCTATTCGATTCTTAGATTACAAAACGTACATAAAACGTTAGTACGATACCATGGCATGGGTGAGTTACTTTATACGTTTGCATGATAAACTAGAGTAGGTATAAAGAATCATACAAAATTTTTAACAAGTAATGATTTTTAATACAGTCTCAAATTCGTTATCGCACTATCACCAGAATGGAGCAATCCATAGTGTGTCAGGCTTTTGAATTATTGATGCTTTGGGCAGTACTTCGAGTCTCAGTGGTGTTATTGGACTTTTTGTTCTAATGCTCTATTTTTATTACACAGTTATTGACTTCTATAGTTTTTATTGTTTTCTCCATAAAAATAGATATTCGATACATTTTACTATAAATTCTGCTTATGATATGCTGTATGTGCTTGTATTTCCGATTTAGTCTTTTGAAACAAATACCCACTGTATTGAAATAACAGATGTGTGTTTTTCTTATTTTTATTGTAGTAACGAAATATGATCACTCTTGCAAGATATATTTGTTGAATGTTAATAATAATGTTATGCACAAATATTTTTTGTGTGTTTCCGCGGAAGGGTGCAATTTTACATAATATTTTTTTTACAGTTTGACTGACCGTATTAAAGGCTTCATAAACAAATTCAAGAATTAATTATATTGTCCTCCCCTTCCCCGATGAATTCCGATCTATCAGTTTCATGCGATCGTGGAAAGACGTATTTTCTCTTCTAATGCCCAGGACTCTCTCCCCAGAGGCAGTCAGACACAAAAGCAAACAGAGGGCCCGCTGCGCCCTTTTGCCCAAAGGGTGATTACCAAAAACTTCACGTAACGTCTCCAAACCTACCCGGTAGGCAAGCCGACGTTACGCCACAGAAGAGGGCACAAGAAACAGAAAAGTACCGCTATCGGTACCTACCCTTCCATGTTTTATTTCAACATAATACCCATCAAAGGCAACAGAAGCACTATTCTAGAACACGAAACATACATGTACGAAATCCGAACAGAAGTGCGAAAATACAAAGAATTTGGTGAAAAGCAGAACGCTAAAACTCGAAGAAAAGACTACAAAGGAAAAAAAGGTGGCAGACTTCGTCGAGAACATAACGCTGGAAAATGCCCTAAAGACATCAGGAACAAAGGAATCACAGTTAACGGGGAATGCATCATTTTTTTAGGCATGCCTAATCATGTCATTGAATTTTGTCGCACTGAACTGATTATGAATAAGTGCGTGAAGATTCATAATGTTAATACCAGTCTGTAGATCTGTATCAAAATTATCGAGCAAAACCCGCTCAGAAAATCGTTAGGCAAATATTACCATTGGTGGAAAAAGTATGCACCTAAAGGCTGGCCTAGCAAAGTTTATATCTAAGGGCGGAACGATTGCTATTTCTACGATCTTATCCGGAATTGAAAACAGATGTTCCTGATGGAGATAATATGAGGAATATTAAGTTCCAACATTCGGTAAGGGACAATCATCCCGCATTTAATCAAGAATACTCTTGTTCATTTTGCCAGATTTGTAAAATAGCTCCAACTACTGAAATACAATCGTGCCTGTAGAAAATACAAGATAACCAACGTTGCATTTCGTTCTGAGCCGAAATACGTTTGTTTGGGAGAAATATTCCTCTTGTGTGAATCTTGGTCGATATACTGGTTTCAAGATCACTACTTCTAATCATTTAATGTGTTTCTCGTACCTTAATCTTAATAATTTATCTTAAATCAAATTTCGGGTCACTAGCTCAAGCGGTTATGGTAACTAGAATCGAGGTACTGAGGCCTCATGGTGCAGATCTGCCCCCATACACTCCGTCGGCGGGCTTTGTCCCCATATGGGAGGTTTGCCCTGTTAATGTAACCTACTCTTGACCATTGACTTTCCTACTAAATTTCGTTTGTCTATCTTCATTGGTTTGGAAAAATGGGTTTGGGCGCTCATTTTGGATTAAAGATAGCGACTTTTTTACATTTTCTCATATTGTCGTGACCTATTCCGTGATGGTACACCTTCATACTAAATTACATTTATCTAGCGCAAACGGCGTGGACAAAGTTTTTGGGCGGACATTTTGAATACAAGATGGATACTTTTTCAAAATGTATTTGCTACCTAAATTACTTGCGACAATACAACTTAATGCCAAATTTCGTATCTCTAGGTCAAAACACGTGGACAATGGATTTCTTTGGTCCATTTTGGATCCAAATTGGCGTCTTTGGAGACAATTTGTAATATTTTCGTAACCTAGTGGTGAGGAACCACTGTACCAAATTTGGTGTTTATAGCTCTAGCTGTTTAGGCTAGAGTCTCGATAAAACAATGGGTTTGGCGGCCATTTTGGGTTTAAGATGGTGATGTTTTCAACATTTTATAATATTTTCGTAACGTAATAGTGATGATGTACGTTCGTGCCGAATTTGGTGTTTATATCTTCAGCGGTTTAGGCTAGGCCCTCATTACAACAATAGATTTGGGGACCATTTGGATCCAAGACGGAGACTTTCAATTTTTTTTTGAATTTTTTATATTAGCTACTAGTGGTCATACACCTCCATACCAAATATGTCGTTTCGAGCTCCAGTGGTTTGGTCTGGGAATTTTAATCAGTTAGTTAGTGAATGAGTTACCATGACGAGCACATCGTGCACGGAATAAACGATATCAAAAATATGTAAACATACATACGTACGACTAACACAATTGAAAGAAAGATAATTAATTATGTTATTCATATCAGGACGAGCTTGGACGTTTTTGAAGCAAATGTAATTTCTAAGCATTGTGTAAAAATAATTATCAACACTATTAATATAACGCAAGAAACATACTTCAAAGCATGTCAAAACTATCGTAACCAAAAATTTTGAATTAGTAAACTATATAGATATGTGAACAACAAAGAGACTAGCAATTTTCTTTCCAGGCATCCATTTCCAAACGGGTCCTTGTCCAAGCACCATAAATGTTAGGATGTTATACATTTCTCATTTTTAGAAATTTGCAGGTATGAATATCCCAAATATAGTTGGAGAAGGTAGTTGTTTACCAACATTTTACTTTTACAAACTAATATGGAAAAAGATAAAAATATATACAACTTATACTGTTAATTATATTTCTGTTCTTTTTTTTAAAGAAATTCAAAATTAATTTAATGACTTTTGGAATTGGAAAATCTTACAAATGTGTTCGAAAGTGATAAACCTTTAATTCTTTGAAGATAAGATAAGATAAAATTAATTGTATGGGCGTTACCAGCACTATGACTTACGCCCGTCCCGATTTTAATTCTTTGATGAAAATAATTGGGAGCCTAGGCGAGGAATCGAACCGAGAACCTTGAGAATGAGATTCTCACCCGCTGTCCACATAACTACACAAGCCGTAAAAAACGTGTTGTTAAATCTGCCATAAATCTCGCTACTGTGAGCGAATTACTCTGAGTTCCAATTGAAATTTGACTTTTTATTACGGGCTTTATGCATCTATGTCTCAGGGCCTCCTGCTCCATAAAAGCATTCGATCTGTAGATCAAGATCAAGCAGGAATTTATCCGCAATCTTAAAAACTTACTGTTGCATTAAAACATTTATCAAATTAACCCAGGATAAAACAGAGATTTCCCATATCTACGAAACTGTAGGAGTAAAATCCTAGCAGTTGCCTAGAACTGAGTTGCTTCAAAGTTTGAGGGCAGAAGACAAGATAAACTAGGTAAACACATGTTAAATCTGGACGGAAATGTTAATTCATACTGCAGCACAATATATTTCTATGATGTAATTTCGTTATCTTCACCCGCCCGGATCACTGCTGGCACGCTATTGGCCGATTCACATGCTATGTTCCCTGTTCCAAAGAGCAAGGCGGAACAACTCGGAATTCCAAAACCGTGTAAGCAACTCACTAGCGCAGTGGTAGAACATTTGGCTGGTAATAGTGAGATACTGGGTTCGAGTCTCGGCCTGCAAAATTTATTTCTTTTTTTATTTTATTATTAGTTTCTTTTCGTATTTCCTTTCAAATGTTAATATTTTTCCCCTCTGGGTTTTTCTAACACATGCACTTAAAGGAACGCGCACATCTTCGCGAAAAATAGGTAAGAACAAGTCAGGATATTTTTTTTTGCGCACAACAAAATTTATCTTTTGTTCCTTTTTTATGTTTTTATAACACATGCATTTCGAGAAACGCCCATATCTTGGCGTAAGAAGTTAGAAAATGTCAGGTTAAAAGTTTTTT
>JAGDQP010043360.1:0-16240 GCA_022664845.1 Lepisma saccharinum | reverse complement strand
CTGCTCATTGCACCACAGTGACGACTGCGATTTATGAAGACGTTTTGAAACTAACTAACTTCCAGAATTGCAAGAAAAATTATCGGGAAAAGTTGAATCTGTGCGTTTTCATCAAGACAACACTCCTGCTTATCTGGCGACCCAGCATTTTCTTAGCGACAGTGGTTTCTCATGCTCCGTAGTAACATCACACCTAGCGATTTTTTGCTTCTTCCAACGCTGAAGGACATTCCGTGGTCGCTCATTTTCAAGTCATTATTCTGATTTTGCATGAGCGGTTTTCTAGAAAACAGAATAAAGCCCCCCCCCCCCTAAACAGAGATTTAACTACATTTTATGCCCCCCTATAAGAGAATACCCAGGGAGGGAGGTCAATTCGGCCCACTGAGAGGCTAGGATGAAGGACCCCCTTGGAGGGGTCAGGCTTCCACGCATTGTTGGGTTTTGCGCCATAGTAGTTACGACCCTGTCCCTAAAGAAGCGTTTGCGGCTGCCATGCAATCATGTACGTTTACATGGTGACTATATGTTGAGAACTGACGGCAGTTTCAGCTTTATAGGGTAAGAACTTTTGTTGGAATAAATAAGGAAACTTTCAATTACTTGGCCTATGTTTGAAATTGGTTTTGAAAAAGTGTTATTTTCTAGCCTTTCCACTACGTTTTCCAAGGTTCATAATTATGAAGGCTGTTCATTTAATTCTCAGACATTGTTTTTAAATCACAGGGAGCATATACTTTTTATTGGATGATGTCACCCCTCATCCCACTCCAGTACGCCTAGTCCAACGTCGCTGTCAAGCGTGAAAGGCTTGCTAGTACCTCTCCCTCGGTATCCTCTTCAAAAATACTCTCGTCCTGTTGCGTTTAATGTCTCCCAGTTTTCTGAAATCTGCACCCCTTCAGTGTGCCTTCAGATTTAGGGAACGAAAAGAAATCATATGGAGCAAAATCAGTCGAATAAGGAGATAAAGAACTACAGGAATATACTTCCTGGCCAAGAGGTCAGTCACCAACGCCAATGTACTGAGACGTTGTCCTGGCGTATTCGCCAATTCTCAAAGGCTCATTTCTCAGGAACGGCGAGGGATAAAGGTCTAATGCAATTCGAATCCCGCTGGTGCTTTAAGACGCTCTTCTAGTACCCATTCAGGTAGAATGAATTCTAACACCTAAGGTCATCCATGCCAACAAACACAATCACCTTGACTTTGGCACAGGATCGAACTTCTCGTCGTGTGGCTCATGGTATCCTTACCGTACGCTTGTTATATATTTCCCTTGGTTTCTGAGACCAAAAAATCAACATCGTAGTTCTTTCAGATGCACGCACGCAGAAGAAGCAGGCACGCATATTAAAGTTGGTTTTAGGAGGAATATATATTAAATATATAAAATTGCACATAAAATTATACTAATTCTGCATAAAACTCTGAATTTCGGAGATAGGTCCTGACCCTGGACCTAGTCCCTAAATACGTTCCTGGGCACAGACATGTCACCGCTGTTGCCTCAAAAGTAGTCGTATCTCATACAAATCATCCTCAGAAGTAGTCATGTCTCCTAGCAGGACTCAACTGACGTTCCCACACGTCATTTTAGACAAGAAAACAATATCTACTCCTGAATTAAATAAACAAGTCTCGTATTCTTCTTTACTATATTGAACGCTACTTGAGTAATATGTAGACTACTTTGTTTACATTGTTAAATGTCTTTTTTTAATATTACAGGAGCAGAAGAATTTCTAGAGGAGAAAATTGCTATGGTAGTTGCTCAGAACAGTCCGTATTTGCCTATGATAAATCTAGAGTAAGTATTAACACATTGTATGGAAATTTTACATATGTGAATTTTAATTCAGTTTTCAGCCAAGTAATCTTCACCAAATTACAGAGAAAACGTTGATAGTGTCATTTTTATACAATCATAGCATTGAATGTATATGTTGAGTTAAAAACGAAGGATATTCTTTTTGATAAACAGGCCTAAGGCTACTTCCTTAAAACTATTAAGGGAGGAGCCACAAACATCTGCACCTGCGTTTGGTGCGTTGTTGGTTAGATCATTTCTCAACTCTTTATCTTGGTTCATTGCTTCTGTCCCTGTATAAAACCAGAAACAGTTACATTACATTAGAGATTAATTTTAATCTGTTCAAGATTTGCTTCAAGTGCGGTACGTATCGTGCCATTAGATTCGAGATAAGCCATTTGTGCAATCTAGGACGCTAATGAGAGATCAATGTTGACCTTGGTCCTCGTAGATATCTTCTACTTTTCACCTATTCTGTGCCGTACTTAATGGATTAAGCTATTTTGGGCCCCTGTTATCTATCCCCCTGTGCTTACTGTTTGCACAGACTTGTCATACGTACCGTATTTACCGGGACATGTCCTGGTTTTAAGTCCCTGTCCCGGTGTACCGGCCGGTTCTCTTATTGTCCCAGTTCCTGCATATTTATTTTGAAAAGTAACAATACTCGTATATTAATAGTCAATACCACAAACGGCTTGAATTAAACGAAGCATTTGTTATCAGAAGAACCAATTATAATCACTTCTGTCTATTAACAAGTCTTAGTTTCTTTTGACAGTGTAGAATGTGAAGTTCACTGAGTATTGGTATTTGCTGTTTATCTATATTATTACAAATAGCAAAATAAAATAAAATCTAAAATGCAATTTTTAAAAAGTGAAATAATGCTTTTCAATATCAGAAATATCATGTAACCCTGTGATGCCAAAACAGTAAGACTGATACATAATTTTGTTTAAACGATAGAGAATTGTGATTAGAAAGTTACTATAATATATTCCAATACTTTACATTGCTTTTGTTTGTTACAGACGGGAAACTTTATTTCTCAAAATTCTGAACTTCTTGCTTGACATATGAAGACTTTTCAAATACAACAATTTTTCTTCATAGATTCTTTATTTCGAATATAATTTTAACTTTTAGTTACTAGCCAATGATTGTACATAACACAAAATGAAATTATGAATAATTCTGTTTTATATTAACCGATATTCATTAGTTAATCGTCAAATGAAAGAGGGCGATCTGCTCTTAATTTTCATGTACTTTTACAACCAGAAAACTCCAGTCATGAGTTCAGAAAGTATTTTGTCCTAAGTTATTCCATTTTTCTGGGCAACTTTGGGCATATCTATACGGGATATGATTTCTCGTATTTCACACATTTATTCAGAACTACCATGAACTTAGTTTTAAAATGTATAAGAAATAAAAACATTAACTTCAAGGAAGACATAAAAAGTGGCAACAAAAAATAATTTTTTAATGCTCAAAGTTGCCCCAGTTGTCGATGTATATTTGTTATATATAGTCATGTGTTTTAACAAACATTTCGTTTAACTTTCACTACTTTCTACTTTTGGTAAATAGTTTCCGTACGTGCAGCTCATGTTGAATTATTTCCGCCTTTTCCAGAATAAAACGAATGCATCAAGTAGGATTAATTCACAAATGGACTGGAGATTATTGGCCTAAGAAGGACCGTTGTTCCTATTCGGCCAAAGCGAATGCAGTAAAAAATCATACAGTCAATTTAAATGATATGCAAGGTTCCTTCTTTGTATTATTTATGGGTGAGTCAATACAATATTCACATTTGGACTCTTCAATTGTCTTACTTTTGTCCCACATGACAGTATGAATACGTAAAAACAATTGTAACTCCAGAGGCAATTAAATTATAAATTGACTGTGCAGCAATAATGATGTCTGTCTCGAAAGCACGACAATCCACATATTAACTTTCAGCAAAACGGAGTAAGTTAATAACTTGTTACTCTATAAGTGCACCTAACTAACATTGTTTTGGTACAATCAAGGCCCATTACATCAAAACTATTTCACAATTATTACATTTTGCTGAAAGTTAATATCAGGATTGTCGCGCTCTCGGAACAGACATCACTGTCAGAGACGAACGTTGTTATTATTATATAATATTTATTAAAATCACTAACCTAACTTACATTAATATAACTCATATAGTTTTAGTGCAGTTGGGTTGCATCCAATTAGATTATACAACTATCGCATTCTAAATTATTTCCTAAATAGCAAATATAGCTCTCGAGATTAGCATATTTTATTGTTACGAAGTAAGCCTCGAACTACATATCACACATTTAATATCCATTGACATTACACAAGATATAACAAACACTTGATATTCCAGGAAAAAAAAACATATATATTCCCCCTACAATTAACATATAAGGCATTCGACCATAATAGAATAACTAGCCACATTCATGACGCTTAAAAGTAATTCAAAACGATTCGAATCTAAATCTTTGTTATATATTTTCAGTTCTTGAATGCCAAATCTTTTAATTGACTCTATTTTTTATCCTAACTTTTGAATGTTTTGTCATTCATTAAGTCATGTGGTAACTTATTGTGCAACAGGACCCAGATGTTCTCAATTTCATGAAGAGAAGAAAGTGTGGTGTTGATTCTGCAACGTGTACTTGTAAATATCTGTAGACTTGCATGCAGATTATATATTTATGTGTCTGAAGTGTGTTGGCGTTGAAGGGTGTATATCAGATAAAAACAGAAGATACAAAAGAGCCTTGTTTCTTTACAGGTTTCTTCTTTGGAACACTGATCGTTTTTGTAGAATGTTTGCAGTATCGAAGAAGTACTGCAAAAGAGAAACTAGTCATCAAGCCGTTCGTAGTGTGAAATATTGTTTGAAGACCTCTTCACATCTTACTCCTCAGATACAGTTACGTACAGATTCGAAAGTAGAGATCCTTCCAGAAGTTGAAGACGATAAGTCTAGTGCTGTACTACGTGGAAGTAAGAACTTTCAAATTGTTAAGTTCGTTACTATTGTTAATATAAGTGCTATACAGAAATGAAGACTGTAATAAAACTTTAGAATGTACAAAAGAATGATCGGATGTGTTCCTTCTGTAGAAGAAATGTACCGAAGCAAAGGAAACTATTCAGTCGAAAATTTCATATGTATCTGAAAGCTCTGAAGAATTGATTGATAAGAAAAAAATCATGCATAGTTGATCATGTATCAAACTTAGATTAACTTTCAAAAATTTTAACTCAAGATCTTCGTCAAGTTACTGAAAAGATCGTACGTTAGGACACAAAAGCAAGGAAAGAAAATGCATATGTGGTGAAATACGTGAAACGTAGAATTTTCGAGTATAAACGTAAAAATAATAATGAATTATAATCATCTACGAAGTCGATGTACTCAAAATGTAATATACTTCTTAAAATGGCTGCCTCGTACTTCCGATGATACCGTAATAAAGTAATAACTTCAGCAGATGAAACCATTTCTGTCAAATTCTCAAATTTAATAAAATGTTTATTCCTGTTCTCCTGAGCATGTATGTTTTTCGCATAACAGTTTTGTTATGCTGGGTTCCATAACGTGATAGGGGCTTTTCTAAAACAAATTACCAGACCTAACTAGAGTTAATAGTTTTAGGTCCCTATTAAGGGACCCTCAGAGTCTTAGCAATTGTTAGTAGAATCAAAGCACTCATTAATTTCAAGATACTATACATACAGGGTGGAAACGTACTGTACTGACAAACTATAGTGTATTACAAAATAAAGAAGAAAAAACGTTTTAACCACCGGGTTGGAAATTCCTCCGCGTTTTGGAGCTACAGGCTGCCGAAACTGTGTGAAAATAAACTTTAAAAATTCATATTTCCAATACTACTAACAGTAAAGTTGATGCGGTGTGTTATTGTCAAAGACTTTAAACTTGTTGCATCCGAAAACTCATATTTCAAACTGGAACAATGAGTGGGCAATGAATTCCTCAAAGGAAGGAAGTGATTTCCAGAAATTCTCTGAAAAGGCAGGCCAAAATGAGCAAGAATAAGTACACTTTACAAATGAGTGAAGATGATGTACGTAATCACCGCAGTCAAACCGGGCAATGATATTGTATCTCATTGATAACAAATAAACAAAACGTATGTAGTTGTTATTCCTGGTTATGGAAGCACGTATTACAAAAAAAAAATTTTTTAAAAATCATTCGACAAAACGGAATCTGTTATTGAGACATCGACTTAGCGGAAACGAATTATTGTCTCCTGCTGGTGAGCCTTCACATTCATGCTCATTTTGACCCATGTTCACTACAGACAATTTCTGGGAAACTCCCTATTTCCTTCGGAGGATCCATTGCGCAATTTTCGAATATGCATTTTTGGATGAGCAGGCCTTTGAGGATAGCATGCCGTATCATCTCTACTGTCAGTTATATTGGAAATTTGAAGCTTTAAAGTTCATTTTCGCACGCTTTCGGCAGCCTATAGCTCCAAAATGGGGAGGAATTTACATCCCAGTGACTAAGGCTTTTTTATTTTTATATCATCACTCGAAGTTTGTCGGTATATTACATTACTTCGCTGTATATCGGCAAAATTCAATCAGTTAAAATAACAACCCAAAACAAGGAGATATAAGTTAATAATAGCAGGCCCCAATGACAACATACTGAGGTGCATATACTAAAGAAAAACCTTGAATAAAGGTCTCAGCGTGAAATTTGAACATTGTGAGTATCGCAAATGAAGATAAAGAAAATAGTGAAAAATGATAGTATAGAATACCATATAAAAAGCTTGTTACCAAATCGAAAACGGGCGAATAAATCTGTATCTGCTTGAGTCGAGGACCTAGCCTGCGTTACAAACAGACGGATAAAGTGCAATTAAAAGAGAATCGAAACTCTTAACCAACGGTTATAGAACTAATTATAGGTTGCATCATTGACTTATCCAAGGATGTTAGAGTTAGAGAATAGACCAAAATAAAAACAACTGAATCCAAACATATCAACGTGAGGCTGCCATCTTGGTATGGCAAGAATTTAAAAGAGTGGGGAAGACTGAAAATACAAGCGATCAGCTTGTAAAACCAAGGTTTTACTCTTTTCTGTATGTGTTCCTTAATTAATAGAATAAATATTTAACCAAATTACATCTAAATAGCACTCTCCTAAATTCTGGCTGTGTATACTAAGATGTCAACCTGACATAGATACATTCCGATTCGGTTGTTTTTATTTTGATCTATTCTCTAATAACATGCTTGGACAAGTCGATGACGTCACGTGTGATGCAACCTAGAGTTAGTTCTATAAACGTTTACCGTTAACATGATACTATCACAGATTATTATTTTGTTTTCCAAATCATGTCGCTTATTTTTTTTAAACATTTTTTTTCTGAATATGTATGCTAACGGTATTAGAAATGAAGTTATCTATCTGGAATGTGATTGATAATCTTCCAATCTCTCAACTACGTCTGCTCGCTCTTCGGATTAGCTTAGAAAATTTAAGGAAGGAAATACCATTTAGACTACGGGTGCGTTAAATTTGTTGCCCGGCCACTGGCATGCCCTGTGTGTAATTAAACAGAATATTCGTTGGCGAGCCAAAACAAGACAGCGGATATCTGGTTGAATCAGCGTTGCTGACCAATTGAATAAAAAATACTCATAGAAATTGTAAATGTTGATTACTTTCTTCGTTGAACATGACCGAGCGTGTTTGATTTTATATTTTGTATGACTACCAACACACTAGAATTGTGAGTACTGGATGAAATAGAGGTGAAATGTAGATAACCTTCTCTAAAACGGTTTCGTGAAATTAGCAGTTTCCGATTTGTACAATTTCCAGAGAGGGGGAAAATTTTCTCAGAATGTAGGGAACTGTATTTTCTGTCCGTTCATATTAACCAAATTGTCGCTGTTAGTTGTTTTTTGATAAGCTATATTTCTAGCCTCTATATAGTAACAATAGCCATGATACATACCTACTGGACATACATGGGTAAGAACTCATTTGCAAGACCACTTGCGTTGCTTGAGATTAGGATGGGTAGCCAATGCGACATACGTATTTTATTGCGTTCTTTCTTGTAAGGGCTTGATTTCATGAAAGCTTACGTTGTTTGCTTTGCGTGCGATTTGGATGAATAGCCAATTAAAATACGTGCCACACTTACCGTACAATACAACACGCTATAAAACACGTGTTTCAATTGGTTACTCACCCAAATCGCAAGCAACGAAAGATTGAATGAAAATCAGCCCTAATAGTTAAAATAGGCACACTCAAGAAAGCAGTGAGAGTTGTAAATTCATAGAGCCTCTGTCTAGAAATACAAGATGATTTATTCTCTTTATTAGCTACTCCTGTTAGACTGTGTTTGAAGATACTTTAAATACTATTACTTTGATCGTTTTGGATATATAGAACCCAGAATGTGATGCAAAACCAAAGGAGTCATATGAGTGCAAGGATATAATGTAGAAGAACGTATGTGTTTTAGCAGCACTCCTATCACTCCTTGATTTTACATCACATTATATATGCTACGTATTCGAAATAATGAAAGCAGCATTTGGTGTATATTCAACACCGTACAACATAAGCAGCTAATATCTAGAACTACTGTAATAATATAGGCCCCTCCCCCGGTGCACATGAGTTATAGTTAAGAAGACACATTCGAGATTTACTAATTGTTCAGGCTATTGTATACCGCGTATATGGAGAGTTAATATATCTGTCCCTCCTCAGTATACGCAGGTTATAGTTGGATAGAGTACTTAAGTCATTTTAATCACTTGTAAACAGGGTTCTCTATGACACACACAAGGGCGATAGTTACGTGGAACTCAAATTAATTACAAGATTATACTTGTTCCTTGTATATAGCGCTTGCGTACTAACATAACGGTTTCATCCCAAGGAAAAATACTATCTCATGCTCAGAGCACGAGAAAATATTCTCTAGTGAAGTTCTTAAAGCAACTTACGTGTTTGAATTATCTTTCGGACTGACTTTTCAGAAAACATTGTTATCAATTTGAGCCATCTCCTGAACTGTAACCATACTAACACAAAACAAGTTAATGATTCGTACATCTTGTTAGTGTGAACCGTCATCGTGACGTATTAAGTGTTCTACACACTTTTTTCCCTATACCTATTAAATAATTCTTATTATTTTTAACAGAAAATTTCAATTGTTCTATAGCAACCCATATACAAACAAGGAGTACGTTGTATACTTGAATCCAAATTATCATACCACCCAATAATTATAGTGTGATTGGCAACAGCTGATTCTCGCCAGGTTCCCGCCAAAAACGAGCTGCATGTCCTACTTCTAGTCAGCCCACAGCCAGATTGTGGCGCGGCCAGTTAGCTGCTAATTAAACACAGTTGCCCACGGCCAGGCTGCTAATTAAACGCACCCTACATGTAATGGAAAAAAATAATTAGTTAACTGTACGTATGTTTTCGAGGGTGACCAAATGTGAATGCAATTGTTAGCAGTAGCTCGCGCTATGTTGTCAAGGGACCTAAAAGAACCGTTGCTTATAAGTGCTTATAGTACAAAGGTACTATAAAGAGAAGTATCATCACCGGATTGAAAACAACTGGATTAATCGACGTTGCTAACTTCAAATCTAAAGTCACTATATCTAAACCTGCTTTGGTTCAGGCGCTAGCCGGCATTATACACGTGTAGACGGACAAAACAATATTAAATGGTCTAAAACAAAACTTTTAGGCCGCTAAATATTCTACTTAGACACCAGACAAGTAAAACTCTGTCAAACAGTGGAAGGAATATGGAGGTGGTTATCTATACTGTTATAATCAGAACATACGCCGACTCGCGGTGATTGTGTTAGGTTCTGGGTTCGAGTTCTTAGGAGCTACTCCATTGTAATCACTTCATGATCCTTGTACATCTTGTCTTTTTCGTATTTGAAGCAATAAAACCAAAACTAACCTAACCTAACCTTAGTTAACGTAGCGTATTGAATATGAAGCCAAGAATGGATAAAATATGAAATTGAATGAAAAAAATTGAGAGCATAAGGTCCGTGAAGTGATTGTAATGGAGCTGTTCCGTGGATTTTAGATACTTAACAGCTTACGAATCAAGGCAGACTGAAGTCATTAGTTACTAAAAATGGCCAGGAATACATATCTTACTGAAGTTTACAATATTAAGAAGTATTAATTTTAAAAAAATCTTTATTCTTAATATGTATACAATGTTACATACAAGAATCAGCTATATATGTACGCAAGGACAACTATTCAGAAAAATATTACATTTTCTGAAAAAAAGTCATTCATACAAACAGTGAGAGTTAGTATAAAGCTATACACTTAGGCGTCGAGTAACAAACATATTAATAACTTACACATACATGTTCCTCCGCCATTTACTGTATATGTAAAAATTAATATAGACTCACATGCTTTGATAAGAAAGCTTAGAATAGTAATTATACATGCAACAATTCTTTACAACTGCAATTACAGTAACTGGTCAACCTTTATTTCAAACTCCAAATGTATATTTCCCAGAAATTCATGCGATTGAAACATGTATTCTGAGTGAAATTGTAGTTACATACAATTTTCAGTTGGTGGGATATGGTAATTTTAATTTGATGGCGTCCAATTTCTAGCAAGTGATAATTAATGAACATTTGTTTTATTCGTTTTTTTACAATATTGTATCACACTTCCTACACAGTTAAAGGTACTGTGCCATAAATCGTGGACGTATAGGATATTGTTGCAGAAACTATTGAAAAGTTCTCTTATTCTATATGACGAAACATACATGAGATCAATGCTTACTATTCTTATTAATAGAATCATTAAATAGGGGAATTCTATTTGTACATTTATTTCGATTAGAGGTGACTGTTAATGAAGTATGCATAAATATATACACCTATTTATACATTAGTAAGTATGTCTATATACATATACATACTTGTAATTGCCGTTATAAAGGACAATACTGGCCATGCAGCTTGGTTATAATATAAAACACGTTGGTACAAAAGGAGAAATTTATAATTTAGTCTTACAATCATTTATAAAAGAAGGATTACCATAAGCAGACAAATTGTCCTCAAGAAATTTGACAAATAAATTCGGCTTTCTTGAAAGTGTCATGTGCTGTCAAAAGTACTGAAGAAAATTGGCTTGCTCAGGCCAATATATCCGATTCGAAAGACCTAAAAAAGAGTTCAAAAACATATTTTTTCCCAATATTTTAGTACATTCACCTTTATAAATATAGCAATACAAGCGCGTTAATGTAGTTTGATGCACTGATGTTCCTACAAATTTATTAAATATTGTAATTGTTCAACGGAACACATCTCAGATCAATTGATTTAATTGGTTCAAAGTTACCTAACACTGTTTTGTGTAGAATGTATATTTGATCGAAGCGACCATTACTACCTCAAATATAGTTTCGTGTAATATATTGTCATCATCAAACACAAAAGCTATTTGTAATAAAGCAATCTTTATACTTTTTTAATTATGATGAAAAAAAAATATTGATGAAAGTGTCCAAATGTTATCAAGGGTTGTAACAATGTGGAAGTTAATCCTGCCAATTGGAGAACCCACGTGGGCATTATTTACAGTGAAGATGAAGCATGATATATTATCGCTTCACTTTTTTAACAAATTGTCTGATAATATCGCGAAATAATAAAACACCAACAATGATAACAATGAGCTGCCTATTGAAGTATAAACAATACTGTTAATGATTTTTTGTTTACATTACTGTCACTTTTCCCCATGTTAATAAACGTTGGTTCTTTTCTCTTCTAAAGTTACATTGTTGCAATTTTAGTATATTACAACATAAACATACTCTACTGTTATTAATAATCAGACTTATAAGGTGAAAGTATAACTGGAAGATATACTTTGAAAGTCGTTGATTATAATAACAATGTTAGTTCTACTGACTGAGTTCATAGTTTCTAACTAACTGTGGGCCTGTTCTCGCTTCCAAGTTAATGTATTGTAGTGGAAACTCCTCCAGACTATTTCCATCGATGATTCGATATTGTAGACTTGAACGTGTCTATGACACATTCTAAGAATCTTTGTAAAACCAAGGACAATAGAATTAACACTCACTAGCATTAATATCAAACAATATTGTCAGTAATTTAAGAAATGTTTGGAAGAAATGCTACAACTGGTATAAGTGTAAAGTCAGGAGGTACATGCTTAAACTTATAACAAATATTCTCATGTACGATTGTATATATAATAGCTGTTTTAATGAATGGTAATATATTGACATTTCAAAATAAAACAAAATATTTTACCACAGTACCTTATTGTGTTATTTTAAATTCTATATACTGATTTCAAATCAATTTAGGTTGTAAATGCCTTAAAAGATTTTTGTGCTAGGTGGTACAAAAGAAATCGGGTACTTTACCATAACCAAATATGTTACAAAGTAACAAATGATTGTTTTGCGTCATACTGTTAATAGTGACTGGATCTGGATGTGACACGTTTTAATACACAATGATCTGAAGAAATCTTGAATGTGAACATCGTTATACTAAATAAATGATAATGAAATTTACAAATTAATATCACCATTTGCTTAAGTACAAAATATAATAAATAATTCAATATGTGTGTTTGTTTTTTTATGTTTTAAAGCGACTAGTTGGTCACTCTCTTTTCTCAAAACTCATTTCATTAATGTTTTCAACACCAGTGCATGTCTACAAAATTTTGCTTGTTTTTGTAAACTGGTCCCCAAGCGCCATTTTTGTTGTTACTCTGTGCTTGTTTCGCCTTCTCAGCCTCTCTCTTCTGCTGTTCCATCTTTTGGATAGCCTCGTACCCAGCTTTTCTGAAACAAACGAAAGAAGATAGAATGGTAAGTCAACATATTAAAGGAAGAACGCTGTGTAAATGTTTTGTTTGGCTTGTTTGTATATTATGAGTCAAACAACCAGTTAATTATAGGAAATTAGAGAAAATTTGATTTTGTATTATCCTTTCCGTGCACTGAATAAAATGACACAGTGACGTCCATTTATTTTAAAACATGTTTACTGCGGTAATTGATATTAACAAGTAAATTGAGTCAGGTAAAGCATTACTCTAGTAACGTTACTCTAAATATTCTTTAATTCAAAATGGTATACCTTCTGACAAACAAGCATAGCTTGAATAAGAAAAATATCACATCCAGAGAACACTAAAAATAGACGGTTTACATATGATATAAAAAACGCCCATTTTCTTTGAATTGTGGTGCAACTTTAGTTACATATAGCTAACATGAAACTTCGAGCTGGCCTTGGACATTTCTCTGAATGTTAATGGTATTTAATTCCTGCTGTAGTACGAATTGCACTAGGCAATATATTCTTCAAGTTTCGCTTTTCGAACTTATAATCAGTTGTTACCATTCAAGCTAATTCGCGATCTGTTACACACATCATTATGTTAAACTCTTACGTCCATCCGCTATGGAGTCGTACGTGACCGTCTGCACCGAAATTTGTTAATTATGTAATCCGATTAGGTCTACCTTGCATTCTTTCTGTATCACACACGCATAATTTGTTGGGACAACCCATTTTTTTTTCAATAACGTATTGACGTTTCCTATACCACTAAATATCACAGCAGCTTTGCTCAAATTTATTGAATACTATTCGGTGGTCTAATGTATAGCCACAAATACAAAAAATGTTTTTACAACACTATGACTTTGATTATTAAGGTCATTTCAACACGTTCAGCTGGTTAATAAAATACTTATGACTCACATGTTTGTACTATTTTGAGGATAAATCAAACACTTATCGATAGATAGTCGATTTGCTATGTGCAGTATTCTGATTTACATCTCGTACTGTATCTAACGCCTTTCCCCTCTATCTAAGCTAATAACTGTTGAACATAAGAACGATACTAGAAACGTTTTATTTGTTATTATCTTACTTTTGGCCAAACTTAGGTATTCAGGAAGTTTTTAGGATATGGTAAGGACTAAGAGAAGAGACACATAGCAATTTGTAAATAACCTGTTTTCAGAAGAGATAATTCATGTAAAAGTATATCATATTGAAAGAAAATATTAGCTGTGCTCCACATGAATGACTTGCAAACTAAGACAAGAAATTTTATCAAAGGAATTGAGGGACGTTTTTACAAGAGTCTGTATCTACATTTTTGTCGATTTGCAGATTTTAACATATCCTAATGCTTTGGGGACAGGAGAATTAAATGGCGCTATCAGAATTAAGCTAAACTTAATAAAAAGATCAGTAAATAGATGTTAAAATATGAGATTTTATTGTTTCTATATGGGAGTATTTTATTTAAAAAAAAACTCTCCTGAAAAAAATGTTTTGTAGATACCGAGTTTTGTGAAAATGTCCATATAAAGACCCTTGTGCTAAATTTATGTATTAAAGATGGAAGATTGTGTTAAATATACAGTACAGGCAGTTTGAGATACTTCCAATATCGCAGCACGCATGTTTATTAAAACTTTTACGTATTATTTGAAGTAGAGTCATTTTAAATGTGTTGCTATTATAATGAAGTAAAAGTTACTAGTGTTGAAGGTGAACATTGATTTTTGATGAGTCTTCTATAAAGCAAATGAAACAAAATTGAAAAATCACACAGAACCAAACTATTGAATACTTCAAAATAGGTAAATTAAACTTATTTTCAGAAGATTAAACTCCATGAAACATTACGCAGAGAAACTAAAGTCAGCTGTTTTGTTTCGTTTTTAGTAAATCTAGTTGTTGTTCAAAAGTTTTAAAAGTATGTGTGTGCGAAGTTACTCTATTGGGTGTAAAATAATTGAAATTTTCTTATTACGAAACGAGTACATGCAAAAGTTTGTGTTTCCTCTTCCTGCATATTTTTATATAATTTACTCCGTCGTAATTCGCTGGAAAATATTGAGAGTTTCAATACAGTCGTCAGTCAGACTTGAATATTTTAAAACTTTTCATTTGATAAAATATAATTTCGAGAACAAGTTATTTCACTGCTACAAAAATATTCTGATATGTATGCTTCTGAGTTGTAAAGAAATTGACAGAATACAGTTGACATACTTTCTTAGGATATTCTAGAGGTAGAAACGAGCATAAAACTCTTAGAGGTCATAAACGTACTATTTTCGAAATAATTGGTCTCGAAGGGCGGAATTAGGAACATTTAAGATCAACGTTATGACTATTTGAAAGCTGATAAAAGTTGATATCCTCTTTTAATTTTATTACTGTTAAATTAACAACAGTTTGGTTTCAACAAGCTCACAATAGTGCATTTAATTTTTGAAATTAAGAAATTAAAATATTTTACTATATTGAGCTTTTAGAATAACAGATACAAGTGTTATTTTTTGTGATGGTCTTTTTAGTTCCTAACTTAGGTTTATAGAATATCTGCTAGAGATTTTCTCCATGACCTTTTGATACATTTTATGTTGAAATACAATATTTAGCCAAAGAGACCGTTTGTTATACACTCTCTTTATTAGTTTATAATACACTAAACTTTAAGTATTATTTCAGAATATTTCCAGCAAAATTATGGTAAGTATAATTATATAATTATTTGAGAAAACTCTCAAACCTTAAATTATTTTTTACATTCTAGTATCCGAATCAAAATCTTGGTCTAAAATTGTCGAATATTTCGACTTTCTTGCCTGATTTAACTAAAAAAAGTGAACGTGTTGTCCCCATATTCATCAAAATATTTTTGATTGATTTTACTTGTAGAATACGTACACTGTACAAAAAACTATTTCTTGTACGTTTTAAATCCATGAACTTTTCATGTCTTCTACATTTATTCCCCTCATATCACTATTTAAATACATTTTGACACAAATTTGTGTACTTTAAAATTGGTATTTGATAGCGAAAGGGCAGGAGAGGAGATCGCGAGTAGTCTTGTGATAGTGTTTTGTATTAATCAATCAAACCATGTACAGTAAATCTTCCACGGTTTTCGCTCTATATTGAAGAAGTTCCACGAAAACCAAAAATGATTGCGTTGATATTCATCAGGACACAATTGTGCACAAAACGTACAATAATTATCAAGGGTATATTTATTTAAAGTGTACAAGAAGTAGGGGAAACTTGGGCAAAACGGGAAGGTACAACTTTACTTGACTGTATAGTAGGCAACCTGTGGCGCTACTGTCAGCTACGATGCAAACAATAAAAATACAAACAAAACAATACTAACATTTAAATGATTAGTAAATTTAGTTCCGAGTAACCAAGTGGGAAAGAACATTTCTTGTGTACTAGCAGATAAGAATAGATATAAC
>JAGDQP010043359.1:0-16241 GCA_022664845.1 Lepisma saccharinum | reverse complement strand
AAGAGATTTCATCTTGCATCCTACACGATTTTGTTTAATCTATAAAAGACCTTTCATCTTGAATACTGTTTGTTCTTGTTTAATGTATAAAATTCGTTTGTCCTTGAATCTTACAGGGTCTTTTCGATCTATACTAAACTTTTCATCTTGAATACTGCACGTTAATGTTTGATTTATAGTCGAAGTTTCATCTTGAATACTGCACGTTCTTGTTTAATTTAATATCTATAAGACGTTTCATTTTGAAAACTGCAAAGTTTTGTGTAATCTATTGTAGACGTTTCATCTAGAATACTGCACGTTCTGGTTTAATTTAGAAAGGACGGTTCATCTTAAATAATGCACGTTCTTGTTTAACATATAGAAGAGATTTGCACTGTATACTGTACGTTTTTGTTTAATCTATAGTAAATGTTTCAGCTTGAGTACTTCACGTTATTGTTGTCAATAAAAAAATTCACCTTAAAGACTTCACGTTCTTGTCTTAACTCTAAACGTAGTGTCTGTTTGAGAACTGCATGTTCTTCTATAGTCTATAGGAGACGTTCCATACCGAATAGTGAACGTTCTTGTTTAGCATATAGAAGTTATGTTAACTTGTTTAATGCACGTTTTTGTTTAATATATAGAAGAATTTTCATCTTGAATAAAGCACGTTCTTGTTTAAACTTTAGTAGACACTTCATCTTGCATACAGCACGCTCTTATCGGAAGAAAATTATTCATGAACACCATTCCAATTCAGATAATTTAAAAGCATTAATGATTTCTTCAAAACAAGAAAATTCAGTATTATCTTTCAAATGTAAAACCCCTACTTTCTTGCAAAATATTATTAGTATCAACCTAGTCATAAAATAACTTCAGTGATCTTAATGGAAACATCTAACGCAACGAGCTAAGGAAGTCAAACTTCACAGAATTGGGTGAAGTACAGAATTAGTAAACGCATAAATGCAAACACGGCAGATGTGAAATGTTTAAATGCGGGAGAAAAGGCGTCTGATATGCTGTTAAACGGTACAGCAATTTTTGTCTCAAAATATGGGAAATTTCGTATAATACGGAACACCTGGCAACCCTAATTGATATGTCCAACAAACTAAAACACTGGCTAACAATCTAGAACACATTAAAAACCTTAACTAACTTCAAATTCGAATTCATCACAGGATAAAGTGTAAATTTGAAGTGTGAAAAATAATTTGAAATAGGGGCCCATGCAAATAGCTACGTATTTTTTCTCGAAACAAATAATCGTTTATGTCGATTTTTTTATCATTGATGTAGAAAGGAGGACAAAATTAAAATATGCTTATGGAAGAAAACGAAAAAACGGTTCTTACGGTGCAAAATTTGCAGTGCTACCTACTACGCTATGGTGTTTAGTAAGTGCAGGTTTTATTTAATGTACAGATTCTAAGTTTGAAACTTACAGTGTTTAAAATTTTGTGAACGTTGCTAAGAATTTCCAGTGAAGTTCCGCAGAGTTTTTGGTCATTTCATATTGTTTCACTGAAATCTAGGAAAAGTCAGATTATTTTCCTAGGCTGAGGTCATATTCCTAGTTTTCATTTCTTTGTGTGCATGCGCAGAATGCGGAAACGGTTTCATATCGTAACCATGCATGCAGTTTTGATCAAGTGTTTGCTGTCGCCATCTTTATCATTTATTTTAGAAGGAAAATGGGAAGTATTCTCAGTGAATGGGGATTTAAAATAATAATTGACAAATAGAAAAGTTATTAAAATGTGGCGTACGTCATGGGAGCAACTTAGGCTTCAAGACTGTTTTTGTCTAGTCCTTCTTATCACTGGGAGTTTAGTCCAGTCAGTAAGACGCTGGATTTTTAATCCAGCAAACCATGTTTAAGTCTCGCTTCAGGATTCTATTTTGTTTTCTTTTCCTTAAAATTGCAAGGTGGCTTGGTTTTATGACTCAAGTTACTAGAGTTACTCCCAAGCGATTATAGTTGCCTAGCGGTTTCTAGGAATGTTTCAGTAAGATTCTTGCAGTGTAGAAAGATAAGGAACAAGTTTCACTAGTACATTACACACATATTTTCGGTTTCATCCTCTGTGTGTGACAGAAAGTGTTAGTTACTTCTGGTTCTGGTTAAAAGCTTAAATAAAATTGGCTTGTAGGAAAGAAACACCAACGAAATAATAGAATAAAATATAATGGAACTTTGACAAAGCATTTTAAAATACTGCCGTATAGTTCTGTAGTCAACAACACTCAACAACATTGATTTAATTTATTATAGATCTACGTTCTGTGAATTTTTCTTTACGTATTTCTATTATTTTGATGTATTAATTGGAAGTCAACCCTCTGTAGCACTAAACAACTTAAGATGCCTATATAGATTATGTGACTGGCTCAAGGCAAAAGCAAAATTGTTTCTAATACAGACACTAATTATTCCCTTGTTTGATTACGGTGATGCTGTATATTGTTCTTGCCTTCAAATCAACGAAGTCAGATCCATCCAGAGTCCAAAATTCCTGCATTCGTTTTACTTTCAACCTTCGTATATTCGAACATATTCTCCCCATATTAAAGGAGAACAATATTTTGACAATGTATCGAAGAAGGTTCGTTCGTTTCTGCTGCACAATTTACAACATTATTCAAAAGAAATCACCCTTTTATTTACATAGAAAACTTATCTCTAAGTCTAGTATCCACAAATACGTAACACGTGATAGATCAACACATGATGTTCCAAGATTCAAACTTATGCAAACAACTCGATCCTTTTCTGTATCATCTGCGAAAGCCTGGAATTCTTTGCCCAATGCAATTAAATGTGCAAAAACAGTGAATTTAAAACTCTTTTAAGTGCATATTTACTCAATTAGCAAAGACTATGCTAATCCACCTAACCCTTCTACTAGTGAAATGTAAATGTAATAATGATTTTATAGTGTTGTGTAAATAAGAACCTTGGTAAATATGACACTTTTCATGTACGCTTTCTTTTTTTGAAAATCTTGTATTTTATATTTTTTGTATTTTAGTTTGTGTGTTTTTTTATTTCATAAATGTATTATCATTGTATGATTTGACAAGGCTTAGGTGGAAGAACAACTATTCGCTGAACCTCACCTGGTGAAATAAAGGAAATGACAAATACCGCTTTCCAATTCTACGAATAATTTTGATTATATTTAAAAGAAAAGAGAGTCCTCATCTATACAAGGGTCAAGTAACAGTTCCAGCGAAAGCAATATTCTTTAGAGCAAAGTGCAAATATGGGCGCTTGTATTCCTACTCCGCAAGGTGATGCAGATCCAGATGAGAGCCTTTCCCAAGGACCACCACTATTGACAGAACCTAGACGATCGTGGAGGAAGAAATATATTTCAACTGACATTCCTGAGTATCCATTCCCCATAAGTCCAAAAGAAGATTTGTTCATTGGAATTAATACACTAACAGATGTGTTTGTTTTTATAGTGAAAGATCTGGAAAAGGTTTTCCAGAGTAATCTTTATGCCACACAAAGGTGTACCGCAATTGAGTTTGGAAGAATTGGATAGTTTTGTTCCTATATTTTTTTATGGATTATGACAAGTTGCCTAGTTGGAAGCATTATTAGTCCACTGCCGACAATCTTTGAGTTCCTCTTATTTCAAGTACTATGAGCAGAGACAGATTTGAGTAGATTTTAAATCATCTCCATGTGAATGACAATTCGAAAATATCACCTGGTAAGAAGGACTAACTATATAAACTGAATCCAATGATTGAAGGATTGAACAAAACATTTCGTGAAGTGTACTATGGAACGAGAGAACTAAATGTGGTTGAATCAATTATATTATTCAAGGGTAGATCGTCCATGAAACAATATAATCCGAAGGAACCAGTAAAGCATGGATATAAGATCTGTTCCTTGGCTGATGATAAAGGATATCGAGGCAAATATAAAATTATATTTTTTGAAAACTTCTTCACCACTCTCCGCCTTCTTGAAAAACTGAAAATTGAGAGCACTCTTCCATGCGGCACCATTAGGTCTAATCTCAAAGTTCTTCCTACAAATCTTGAGAATGACAAGAACTTAGAGCGAGGGCAAATGACTTTCGAATAACAACTACTGGAATAGGAGTGTTCAAGTGGAAGGAATCCAGGTCTGTTCTTCTGGCATCAAATTTTCACGGGCCAGAGAAGACAGTTGTGAATGCTTATGTCATATTTTGCCACTTGTTTGAAACATAACATTAACAGAATTTAAACGTAATGTAAGTCAAGGTTTGCTTAGATATAAAAAGATCAGAATAGAAATGATACGATAAAGAATTCAGTTGAAAAGAACGAACTTGTAAAAATGTCACTGTTTCTAAGGATGTACGATTTGGTGTCTTTACATCCAGAAGAGGACGGCGTTAAGCGTGCAGCATGATGATACAATCACGGCCTTCCAGCAAATGCAAACATTGCGGAATATATTTGTGTTGCAGTGGGAGAAAGAACTGTTTCAATGAATATCATGGGATAAGTGACGGTAGGTGAATATGGTGACGGTCAAACTGAACTTTTGAATGCTGTCATTACTTTTTATTGTAATAAATTTTATGATTTCAAGGTAAGTAAATATTTTATTTTAAAATAACATAAAATAATAGCTGAGCAAAGCAAATACGCTTTATTTAAAAACTAAAAACGTGTAACAGTTTCAGCAACCAACTAAAAACTTGGCTTCACCATACACATCAGGTTACACGTTTTTAGTTTTTAAATAAAACGTATTTGCTTTGCTCAGCCATTTTTTATTTTATCTGAAGTATATAAAAGCAAATCTTTGATATGGAAAATATTTTATTTTAATTTAAATACCGCTTATCAAATATTTTGTCGATAAATAATGAAACCATAATATCTGTAGAGTTATACGTAAAATTTCCAGGTTTCAATATATTACTTCATAACTCCTGACGATACTCACAAGTACCATACACAATAAAATATACGGTATATACCATAAATACCATTGAATTTTTCTTTTCTCATTAATGTTTATTTTGGACCCTAAATAGGTGACATGAATGTATGTTGCACATTTTAAGTGAAAAACAAAAGATATCTTGATCAACAAAGGTTATATTTTTTCATTCGGATTGCACAGCCAAAAAAAAAAAAAAAAAAAAAAGCGGGACACTTAACTGATATTTATGGACCAGATACTTAGGTATGCCTAAGGAGTGACATGTCTGGGAGGGTGCAAGTGACAGGCTCAGGCCATAGGTACCTATCTAGCTCATAAATATGTTATTTAAAATTACTTATATGTTCCCAGAACATCTTTCTCCATGACTACACTAACAAGTTTCCGTCGTATCATTGTCGGTAGTGTACCACAGTAGCAAACAAAATAAGTCAACTGCAATTCGCGTCCGTGTAGATTTCGCGTAGTTTTGATATAGCTGGAAGTAGGAGCCAGAAACAAAAATATTTTCGATATTTGGGTCCAATTTAAATCAATTTTTCTTTCTGTGGAGAACTCATTCCAGAGATTAGAACACGACTGCAATTTGTTATTCAACAGTAGCAAAATGTTGATACTTATCTTGTTTATAGACACTCTGTATATAAAGTTTGCGTATATACAGAGTGTCCTTGAAATAATGGCATAAACTTCGGGAGGTGGTTAATTACATCGAAACAAGAAGATATTTCGAAACATCATTTCTTTCGCAGCTACAGGACCTTAAAGTTTGGCGCGATCGTCACCAATGACACATTATCTTGACATACAATTGCGGAAGGGGTGTCGTCTTAGCAAATTACGATGGAAGTAGTTCCCGATCCATTCGTATAAGCAATGTTTATGATTGAGGGAGTCTGGCATAGACATGTTTCGCAACGTAAGAATTTTATTATCAAGTAATTAAATGGTATTTAGTAGGGCAAGCATAGAAATTCTCTCTAAGCTGTATGTATTTGGTGCTACTTCGATTGTGGTTTGCTAAACAGTCACTGCTTACATCATTATTTGTAGAGACATGACGTCATTTGTGATGATGCCTCCGTAACTTTGGGGTACTGTTGCTCCGAAACTACGCATGTTTCGAAGATTCTTCAAAGAATTTTTTCTTGTTTGGACGTAAATAATCACCATTCAAGTTTTCACCCATTATAATATATTTAAAGGACACATTACACAGCATATTAATAAACTAAACCGGCAAACTTTTGGAGGTAATTCGTGACATCAAAATAAGACGAAAGTTCCTCGGACAAATTTTCAAAATATGTTCAGTTTTGGAGATACAGGCTGCCGAAAGCATGGGAAAATGAACTTCAGATCTTCATATTTCTAACACTACAAACAGTAGAACTGATGCGCCATGGTACCGCCAAAGACTTCAAACCTACTCTATTTGAAAATGCATATTCCAAAATTATGCATTAATGCGCAAGTGATTTCCTAAAGGAAGTAAGTGATTCCGGAATATTTCTGAAGTAGCGGTAGGTCGAAATGAACATGAATTAAAATACTTACCGTGAAAGGATGGCATACGTAATCCCCAGCATTTAATATTTGTAAGCTTATTTAATATAAGTCAACAAGTAACGTTATACTAAGACCTCTGAATAAGAACCAAAGTTGAGAGCCTATTACTTTACACATACTGTGTTGAAGAGCTCCACTCAGCTACGTACAGATCGAATTAGCGTGGTGTTTTGTTTGCTTCTACTGGACTACAGGGAGGAAACATGAACAATGGAGGATATTCCTAACCTTCTAATTAAACCAAAAGATTCAGGTAAGAGAAAATGAGTATAATGTGTATGAATATCTGACTAGACAAATGACAAAAAATATTTGAAGAGTTCACCTTAAGTGACTTGCTTACATGTTTCAGTAGAGAGAATTTTAAACTTTCAAACACTTATATAATCTCCGTATACCTTTACTTCTAATGTTCCTGCATCCAGTGATTCAGGACCTTCTTTTTCTGTCTCATAAGCTAATAAAGAAATAATACACCCTTGCTAGTAGATGGTAATAAAAATAAAAAATCCAAAACATAGGCTACCCTTTCTCCGGAAACACTGTGTATATGGATTGGATCCATATAACCTATAGGATATGAGTAACAATTTCAAGATCAATTCAAACGAAGTAACGAGTTAGAGAATTTTCATATAAGGACCGTATTTAGTGATTGTTAAAGAAGAAGTTCACAGGAGAATTTTGATTTAAGGGTGTAGATAACTGGTCTACCTACACCCTTACATAACTAGTGGTGTAGATAACTATTGTGCTCATTAAGTCAAGAACGTTTTGTTTATCTTGTGAACAAGGGCGTCAATGGAAATGAATAGAATTCCTTATGTAATTAGTTTGTTTTACTATTACTAACGGAAACTAACCTAACTTTCCTAACCATGGCAACAAGACAACATTTGGCTGATTAGTTGTGATGGCGTTCCATCAGGAGATTACAACCAGGGCAAAGGTAAGCAGAAACATAGCTTGGTGGCTCAATCTCCGTTCTTCGGTGCTCAGTAATCTGTGAAACTCGTACCAGACAACTCAAAATTCTTTGCGGAAGTACAGTGGAGGCCAACTGTGTGTAACATCGACGATTGATTAGCAATATATTAGCTTCTCTCCTATGAGAAACATATCCGCCGCCTGATCTCAATCACACACAGCAGTTGTTGCTGACACTCAATGGACAACTTGAATCACGTAAGGTTCGCAGACAATTATACGAGAATGGGTAGCATATCAGCAGACCGATGTTACTGTATACCGTTTACTTAACAGCACAGAATAACTTTGACAGCGGATACGAACACATGTGAAATTGAAACAGTGGTAATCAGGACTACTGATTCATGGCTTTTATTTTATTGTGGATAGTGATTTCCGACTAAGACTGGTCTGGTGGGAAACAGGGACAGGTTATTATCGTTGTTGAAAGAGACAAATATGAAAGTATATGTGTAGTTTAGGGTGTGATGTCTCCTGGAGGAAGCACGGAACTGTATGTGTTCTCGCCTGGAACCATGATGGTTCATTGATATGGAAATGCCATCTTTAATCGCTATGATAGTCCTTAGGCACGTCAAAGACGTGAAATACTCAATTTATGAAACGCTAATGTTCGTCTACACAGAGAACATATGGCCGATCGGTACTTGGACAAACATCATACCTGAAGACTAACGTGGCAAGAAATGTTCCCGAAGCGCAATCCTATCAAGCATATACGGGTACTCTGGGTCGATACCTTGTCTCCTCTGCACGAAGTCTGCAAGATTCTGAAATATTATTCCATCTAAAAGGGACCAAGATACCATAGAGCTGTTTGGCACTTGTCATCGTTGTGAGGCGCGTAGTTCTGCCAGCGGTAATAATATACCTACTAATGTTCAAACCTTATACCAGCTGGTGTCCAATCACGGACAAGCAACGCAAATAGTCAGAGCCAGATATACCTCTAGGCCCGGGCCTAGTGGCGCAACTTTCACAGGGGCGCACTTTACAAGGAGAAATTAGAAAACGCGAGACAAAAAATATTTAGCAAAAAACATTAAGGCTCAAGTGAGGGGGGTCACCCGATCTCCTACAAAACTGACTTCAGATTATTTAAAGTTAGGTGTTAGAAATAGTAAAACAAAAATTAGTGTTTACATTAGCAATATTTTTTATTCCTATTTGTGTCTTGGTACTTACCAATAATCATTTTTAGTCAATGGTGCAGGGCGTGACAGTCATCTACAGCCCTGCAATTGGACAATATGTACTTTGTGTTCAAGAACTCCATATGTATGAAGCCGTAGTTTACGCTAGATTTTTGTGTATTACTAAAATTAAAGTGTATTTTCTGGTGCGCAATAGGTAGAAATAGAAACAAACGTTATTTTTCTTGTTAACTGGACCTTATTTATTCAGGAGATAAATATTCTCGGAGATAGTGATCAACATTCTAACAAGGGAGGGTCACGATATGTTTTAACTGAAATTCGAATAAAATGTAATGCATCAGATGGAGCATGATGAGATATGAAGAATACCAAAATTTAAGGTGCGATGAACAAGGGGAAACGGGACTAGGGGCGGTGAAACCTCGATATTCAGAAAAGTTAAGTAAAGACAATGTTCGTGATCAGTAGCGGCTCGTGGCTTGATGAGGTGGTAGTAACAAAAAATTAAGCACCAAAATACTGAAGTTTCCCTGATTTCAGTCGAATGCCTGGATGGTACCTTCTGTAAAGTCAAGATCGTTCGTTGCCTTTCCACCTCCTATACCGGCTTGTCCCCTGTACCGGCCTGAACCTTAGATGCCTTAATTCCATAAATAAATTTAAAAAAAATGCAAATCTAAATCAGTCCAACCGTTTAGGAAGAGATGTGGAACATACACTATATACATGGATAAATGACTTTTATTTATACACAGATTGGGCGATTTCCTCATTGAACAAATACCCTTTTATAACTTTCTTTTAAAATTCAAAAACGATTGTTTTGCACACAAGGATGTGGAAAGTGAAATCTAGTCTTTAAATAACACAGAACTCTGCGAAGAAGCTTTACAGCGTCGTGCTATCTATTTCTTGTAAGCCTATCTTCCAAAATTGTAGTATTTTGCTGTAGATTGTTTCTGATTATGAACATAAAAATTCAACTATTTCCTCTGACAGCGTCATTTCGCGTTGCCATTATCAACTCTCTCATACAACTATCAGTACAACTTAGGAAATATACGAAGTGTCATGTTCATAGATAATTTCTTATGCCTTGTTTATTTTACTAACATTTTACGATGGTAAAGCTTATGGGTAAAACTAACTTGCGTTCACACTACCGAACTTAACTTGGTTATCGTGCTTGTACTACCATTGTGTCTAAAGAAACAGGTTGAGGTTTCCGTGGTAGAGTTAAGAATCTGCTTGTTATACGGGAGAGGATTAAATTATAAAAAATGAACACAAATGAATTGATTGTAGCGTCAAATTTTGTAGATTAGTTCTGCCATCATTCTTTTATATTTTAAAAGTAGTACGCACCACTATTATACTATATATTTCGATAAAGAAGGAAATAAACTCACGAAGTGATTCGTGCCTAATAACTAACTTGCGTTTAGACAGTCATTTCTTAGGGCCGAATTCATAGTTGTTTGTCGAGAGCGTCTTCAAACGACATTTGAATGAGGCTTACTCGAGATGATATTTGGAACTTGAGATCTACCTTTATTCATAGTCAGTTCTCAAGTGGCTCTTGTGAGAAACTCGTTTTGAGTAAGAGCATAATCCACATCTTACTCAAATGTAGAGTCAAGAAATGATATGTTGTTATGCATACCAACTGTGCAATATTGCAAATTTAACTTAATAGATTACATCGAATTTATATGATTGTTGAGAGATTTCTACAATAAAAGTATAGTATTATATATGTGCAAATGAAATAAAAGCAAGTTCAGTCTTGAAAGCATCATAGAATCAACAATACATCCCCCTACAGTTTCTTATCTCTCATTTATTAAGTAGGTATAAGTTGGTACTCTTTAACAAAAGAAGACTAGCACGCGAGATACAATTTCATGTTTCCGCCCTCAATTACTTGAAAGTTGGGATTGGTAGCTGTTGATAGAAGTGAGCGATAAAAGAATAAATGCATGGTACAGAATGGGTGCACTGTTGAAACGTAATTACGAAACGTGACACGGTGATCCTCGGTTTACGAAAATGACAACAAAAACACAAGACCAATACAGTTATTACGGATCATTTGTTCTAGCAGAATACCTATGCTTGCTGTTACCACCCATAAAATAAATTTTACCTTTTCCCCGCAGTTTCATTTGATTTATTATTCCCTGTTATCTATTTTCAATTTTTGGTAGGCCTATTTCGATATACATTGGTACCACTCAGTATTCCCATACACATATCTAAAAATTCGGGGAGGATCAATGGATTTGGAAGGTCCAACTCCAAAGTCGGTGTGGGTATTAAGGCGCTGTAAATATCGATAATTACGCCTAAAAGTATAGTAGTTTTTATTACATGCTTTATATTAACTTGCTCTGTAATCATCTCTGGTATGAATCTTGTAATTTATTTTTAACTCACTTCCGATTTCTTTGAAATTTTGTAAACTTGCTTACTTCCGAAAACAATACAATATTACATCATTATAGTTTGTTTTTGCAAAAGAACATGGAATATGTGTAGCATAATGAATATTTATTTCTTTTACTGTACCTGAAATTCTTATGAAGTAATTTATCAGTAGATTAGCTGTAGTAAAGCTAGTGCACTACATATCCGAGCTACATCTATTAGATTCTGTTCGCTAATTAAAGTACAGTATTACTGCAAAGTTACGAATCCTTCAAGGTATTCCCTTAGCTTTCATCGGGCGTGATTTTTCCGAACGAAATAACTAACAGGTTTATGAATCGCAATCATCGTAATGTTACGTTATAGTGACATGTTTATTTCTATTTCACCATTCATGTTTTGCTACAAAAATCGGCAATTATTTACTATATCCGAACTAGACCAAAATAAAAAACTCCCAGGTTCGGTGTTTTATTTATTTGCTCAGCTTCTTCTTTTCCTCAGCACAGCGACTAATGAAACGCACTTGGAGGATAGATAAGTCATGTTTGGCGTTTTTTTTTTACTTCTGCACAGTGACTAATCAAGCGCACTTCGAGGTTAGGTAAGTCAAGTTTGATGTTTTTTTTTTTTGCACAGCAACAGATTAAAATGGCGAAAAAACATTGCTCTACCCGCATCCACATGACAGCTGTAACTCTACGCCAAATAGTTCCTTCTGCCACCACAAGCAGTACGTCTTAAAACAACAAAACTAACTACAAGATTCATTTCCACTCTTACCCACACTGCACTTTCACTCGCATTTCATCACAAACCGAAGTGAATTGCCGCAACTCATCCTGTAAATTCGTTCAAATTGGTCCGGCGATAGTAAACTCAACCCCAAAATCACCGACAGTATGTCGAGTGAGCGACAGCGAACGGAGACGGGTTAGAAAAAGCCAGATTAGATTTTTTCATTATATCCGATGCAAATCATCATTAACAGACACCATGTGTTTGCTTCAGTTATGGTCGCAAATGTCTAACCATCTTAAAGACGCCAAGTAATTTATCAGTAGACAGCTCTAGTAAACCTAATGCAATATATCTTAACATATCCGAGCTACATCTAGTAGGTTGGGGTCGCTAAGTTAAATTACTGAAAAGTCACTTAACGATCTAGATTCATTTACTGTAGTTCACGTTTTCGTGCAATCGTTAGCAATCGCTGGAAGGTGGTAGATAGCTCGTCAACCATATACTATTAAGAACGTTTTGTTTTTCTGATGAACAAGGGCGTCAATGGGAATAAATACTTTCTTATGTAATTAGTATCTTTGTTTTACTATTTCTAAAGTAAACTAACCTAAAATAAGTAATTCATAAGGTGAGTCAGTTCCTTACACCCTTCCTGTCCTGATGCAATACAGTATATGTAAACAGTTCGACGTCTGCATGTTACTGGTGCTTCTATCTTTTATTAGTATTGTTTATATCGCTGTTCGCTTTAGAACGTAACACTGCTCAGAAATGACAAATCGCCTTTGGTCTCAGTTGATTTATGCTGCTGGAGTTTAGATACCGTACGCCCTCATACAGTTTAGTTGAGTTGTTTAACTTAATTCAGTCTTCCCTAAATTAAACTTACGCGCTTCCTGTCACTAGTTTTATATTATTGCTTACACTTACTACCTTATCCGTGAAATAATTATTTTTTACATTCCTTTTTAGATTCACAATGGTTGGATCATGTGCCCTCAAATCGTGCAACCTTAATTTAACTCATTTCCCGACGCCATACAATGGTGAAACTTTGCACAGGGAGGAGTCGGGTGACAATACAACGTTCCTTTGTTACTTTAATATATTTTTAAAACATATTTTTAGCAAGAACTTTTTTATCCTAAAATAAATTCTAGCCCGCAACGATGTTGCGTTTGACTAGTTGCAGAACACTTCAGTATTGGTGTGACAAAACATCAACTTACAATATATAGAGTAAGGAAAAAGTATCCGAACACCGAAACAACTCGAAAAATAATAATAAAAACTTCCTAAAACAATTTTCTTTTTTAACCAAAAAAAAAAACGAAATAAAACATTTCGTACTAAAAAGTAAAACATAATTGTTTATGCATGACTAAAAAGAAAAGTATGGGGCACGCTCTCATATACAGTCACTTTATAAATTCTCCAATTGGCGCACCCCATGCTTTTCATTTTAGTCGCGCATAAACAAAATTATTATTGTTTACTTTTTAGTACTAATTGCTTTATTTCGTCTCTTTAAGAAAAGTATGTTTTTAAAGTTTTTTTTTTAACTTTCTGAAGTAGCCTACAGTTACTACTTGATGCAATAGACTTCTGCCAACAGCTATAGAATACTAACATGTTAAGCCGTTTTTAGGGTTGCCAGGTTTTTAGAATGTCAATACGGGATAGTTCATAACAGCTAACTCAAGGGAATTCATTATCCTGATGGTTATTCAATTCCCAGAAAACCGAGAAGCAAGAGAATCAATAAGCACTCAGAAGTGTATGACTGAATTTTGAGCATATAAATTATGATGATTAAACTGCTTTTCTAAGATTAAAAAAACTCTTTCAAGAAAGGCGTTTGAACTAGGAATGCTCAGAACAAAAGATAACAACATCAGTATATTTGTAACACGATCTAAATTAAATTTAGAGACAAAAAATCCACCCATTTTGAGTTCACAGCATACTTTTAATTACTGCAGTCAGCATCACGCAATTCAGTCTTATGAGGAAAAAATATCCATAAAAAATCATCCAAACTGAAAGCTGAATAAACCTAAGAGATGTTTAAAACATTAACATGAAAAATCTGTATTATCTTTCAAATGTAAAGCCCTCACTCAAGCCCAAAAATGGCTTCAGTGATGCTGGCGGAAGCTTCTAACGCAACCAGCTAAGAAAATCCAATTTCACATAATCGGTGAATGCTTAGTTGTAATCACGGCAGAAGCGAAATGTTTAAATATGGGACAAAAGGCCTCCCGAATGCTGTTAAAGCAGGACAGCATTTCTGGCCTCAAAACACGGGAAATCCCGTATAATATTGAACACCTAACAACCCTAGCCGTTTTGTGTATAATTCAAGTTGAGTTAGAAAGGAACAGGTATATAGTTCATGGCATTAAATTAACGATACCTATCCAATAACTGACGTTCAATACCTATAGGTAAAGTACAATAAGTTTATTCAAATAGTCAGAGTCTGGATTGATAACGAATTCAGTCGGAATCGGATCGTAAATCACTCTTTAAAAGAAGTAGTTTCTTCTTCGGTGGAGTATGTGATGTTGCTCCTAGTCTCCTAGTCTGAATTGCTGCTCAACCTTCCCAGTGTCACTTGATCGTCCGGAACACCCAACCACGGTGTAATACCCAGTCCTTGTGGTCCAGGTGGTAACGTCACTGACTTCAAATCAGCAATGGATAGGCACATGGAATAAACATTTTTTGTACGCTCATATTCATAGACAAAGTAAAGGATAAGGTCTTTATAGTGGTTTAATTCCAATTTTTGCGAAAGGGTGTTGTATGAATTGAATAAAACCAAAAACACAACTGAATAAGATAAAAACTCTTTATTCTATAAATTATTGTTATGGCATCTACGGTTAGCAATACTATTTGGACACAAAATTCAGACAGTACAATTAAAACATATGAAAAAAGTAAACACACACTATGAAGATAAGCTTGCTATGAACTCCGATGTACAGTAACAAATGCACATATAAGTATCCAAAGTAATGACAGTGAAGATTGAAAAAAAAAAAGTGAAAGACATCCGGAAAATAAATGGCAAGAATCGATGCATAAATTAAGTACCTCCACTTAAGGTTATTTTATTTGAACTAAAAAAAAAGGGAATTATTTCTTTAACGTGCTGTTTCTCAGTGAAGTTTGCCCATTTTCCGAAGAGTCTGCTTGATTCTCGTATAGTTAAATACTGTTCCTTTATTGTATTAATTAAATAGAACTATAATAGGAAACTGACTGAGTCACTTGTTCTTGGGTCCAACACAAACGTTATTTTCTTGAACTTAAAAAAATAACATGGAAGAGAACACCGTGTGTTAAGAATAAGCTAAACTAAGCAGAGGAATTGTCTACCTAGTAGAAAGAAGATTACCGAAACGTGGAAACTAACTTAGAATTGACCTTGAATAGCAAAAATGGCATCACCACCTATTTTCTATTTTTATGAAACTTTCGGAGAATAATGGTCTTTGATTGGTGAAGACATGATGGAATACTCATGGGAAGATCATTTTTTAAATTTTATTTTCGGTTGTTAAGCATTTTTGCCACATGCCGTGATATAGTGTTTATCCCCCCCCCCTTCCTGTGCAGTTTGATGAAACAATATTGTATAGTGTTATTCTATAGGTTAAGAGGCAAGTGTTATTAAAAGTGATGGTGACAATATGACCGCCGGAACATGCGATTACTAGTATGCAGCAAGTGACCATATCTTTGGAACCTAGATTTATGGCGTTGGGGTAAGGTTTCATTAGCAAAATTGTAGCATATGATTAGAATATCATGAACAAATGCTAGCAGTCACTTGGGTAGTCTATCTTGGAATGTGGAGAGGTAAAATTCAATATGGCTGTATCTTTCCTCTCCATATCTAGTATAACCTTTGGAACTATTGCACCACGGGCCATAATTTTTTGCGTACATTTTTTATGATTTACAATAAAAATTATCAGCAACTGATGGTGGTCATCTGGGTAGTCGGTCTTGCGCTTTTCGGAGCAAAGAATTCAACATGGATGCCGGAACATGCAATTGTAGGTTTTTGCATTATCATTAAATATAGTTTAGTTTGATCAGTACATTATTTAGTCTGCTCCCCAGGAAACAGGATAACTCTTCCGTTGCAACATTATCACAAATGACACTGAAAGAATTGACACTTCTTTTTCTATTATGATTTACTGGTGTACTCGCGATTTTTGTTTAGACTCTGCATAGCTCAAGACGGACTACTCAGATGACCACCATCACTTACTTATAATTTTTATAGCGAAAAAAAAAACTATGCCAAAAAACATAGCAATTTGTGCTATACTACCAGATATGGCAGCCTGTATACTAGAAATGGCTTATTAGGGCAGCCT
>JAGDQP010043357.1:0-12289 GCA_022664845.1 Lepisma saccharinum | reverse complement strand
ATATATATATATATATATTATTCTTATATTTGTCGGTGGTTTAAGTCTTTGAAATAGCGTTGGAAAAGACAAATAAATACATAAAACACATTTATTACGGTTATGTCTGTGCACAACAAGCATAACATCCTAGTTAATATTTCGTAAAAAAAGGCACTGATTTTCCAGAGTGACATGCAATTAAACTTTATGTCATCTTGAAAGCGGATCGATCTGGCGGACTATTGTCATCTTGAAAGACCGCAAAGTTATCAGGGTGTTGAAAGGCCAAAATCGTTTGGAGATTGCCGTCGATCAGCTGATGATACAGAGGACCATTCAATGTGTCTTGCAGAATAACCAGAGGGCCCATTCCATTCCAGAAAAACGCGCTGGAGACCATGACTGATACCACACCGCCTTGGATCACGCATCCAGGGCGTGATATACGGGATCCATCACTTCGTAAGATATGTGCCACAAACGGTGCCTCCTATCGGCATGGTACAATTCATACCGTCATTCGTCGGCCCAGCCGATGTTACGCCACTGTTGCGGTGTCTGTCCAAGGTTATTGGTGATAAATGCAAGCCGGAATGTACGATTACGCGGTTTTATTAGTGGCACCCGTGTAGGGCGACGATTCCCATACCCGAGGGAAAGCATGTTCCCATAAATTGTCTACTGGGTGCCAATTTATACTGGAGATATTTCTAGCGGAGCCAATGTTGAATTGGATCTTGATTTCTCGCAGTGGCTCCCTCCTGTCTCTGTTGACAATACGTCAGGTATTGCTATTCTCAGTCATTGAGGGCGGCTGGAGGTCCGGTATGGTATCTGTTGTGGACAGTAACGCCTTCATCCAACCATTTTCGCTACACACTGGAAGTGGTTGAATCTGTGAAACCGAATTGCTGGACCACCGCTGAAATCGAACTTTTCATGCATTGGGCACCCACCCCCATGTCCCTTTCGAATGACGTCAACTCCAGACGAGGTTGCATTCTACATGAATCACACTTCCACCTCCTATAAGGTATCACACACAAGTAGAAGCGCCGTAGAGCCTTGCAAGTAGCGCCGAACACACGTGGCTTCTACCCGCGGGTCAGTCACCGGCTACTCCATGCTTTTTTGCAAATTAAGGGTAAATTAATTACTTTTTCCCAAAAATTATACGAGGTAGGCTTAGATATATTTTTGTGCATTCTCTGTTGAAACGGCTGAAAAATCACAAACATTCAACATAATACTGCGATAGCAAAATCGACAAGTTAAAGAAGTGTTCAGCGAATTCTGCGTCACGAGGTTTGTTTATATTTTCTGTGGCGTGATCAGTTGACTTGGGGGTATCACATTATAAAGATTTCTTGTTTATGTTGGTAAAATATGAGTCTATTTTATCAGTACGACTCTAGCCAATTTTAGTCAATTTATATTCGCAGTGTCCGAAAATTCTCGTACCTTCAACTTTGAACTTAATCGTCTTAATATCTAACGAAAAATAAGAAATTATCTTAATATATGACTGCCATTTAATTTTGAGTTGTTTGTAAAAGCGAAATAAATAATCTGATACGTTATAAAAAAAAACATGGACAATATGATGGTGTAGCTGCACAATTCAAGTTGTAAAAAATGACGTTGAAAATATCAGAATTAAATTAAAATTTAGTAAAATATGTTTTTATTGTCATTTCCGGTTATTATGCTACGATAGTTCTCACAAAACTTAAACCGTTTTATATGTTGGAATAAAGTATGTTTATCATCAAAGCAAGTAATTATTGACCTATTCTCATCATAATTTCTTGTCCATAACCATTTGCATATAAAATTACACTACAAACATTCGGACGTTTATCTTAATTTCACTTCTATAAACATTGTATCTCCTACCTTATTCCACAGATGGCCTTCCTGTAGTTTATAAGATGTAGTATATACAGATGAAATGACAAAACAGAATAGCTATTCATCTGAAACTGATGAAATACTTATAAATAAATTGATTCGCATGATACATTCAAGCAAAACCTGTTTCTTTCAAAGGGGTAAATATATAAAGAAACCTAAAGGGAACGAATATAAAGAAATAAAGTTAAGATAAAAAAATGTACTGGTACACATTGAAATATTAATCAACAATATGTTTGGCTAGATGTCGATAATATTCATAACAGCACCGAGCTAACTGGATCTTGCCGTGTACTCCCTTTTGACCAACAACTTAGCCATCATTGTGTATTTTATTGCATTGCAAATGATTATTGAAAGTGGGATAGTCTAACTAACGTCCTTGTCCGAAACATTTATTTTTATCCTAAAGCCGATCTTGGAACACTTTCTTATTTGAGAAATGAAACGTTTAGAAAGCGTTCAATTTTGCCTTCAAATATTTTGCAGTTTTCAAGATGACACTTAAATTGCTCCTTTCTGGTAATAGTCCATATGGAGAAAAAAATATACATGTTCTAGAAATGCTGGTACACTGTTCAAACTATCCGCAGCAAACTTTACGTGAATGCTCATTGATACATTTAGAAACGGATGCGAGGTTCAACATCTAGCACGAAAAATCAATTTTCTATATTATCACGTACATAGATTTAAAAATAAATGTGTACTTTTTTAATATTCAGTTGTATCAACGAATTTCGGTCAACCTACGCAACAATTCAATATACCCACTCGAAACTTAGATTCCAGAGGTGCAGATTAAGCATTGCGACTAGATTTAGGCAAGTTATAATAAAGCTTAATTCTATGAAAAATGCAGTACATTGTAAAATATAATAGAACAAGTTATGTATTGATTTTATTATAGATAAAACCAGAGTGACCCCGTATAAAAGTAAATGTACTATTAAGAATTGTCCAAAATAGATTGTCACAGTTATATTTTTACGAAATATTCTGAGCATGAGGAATAAAATGCAGACGCTGTATGGCTGATCTGCGTCTGATTCGTAGTTACTGTTATCTAAGAAGAGCACGAACGGAGAATACTAAGCGGTTTAAGAGGAGTTATAGACTCGAATTTATAATTTTCTCCACCCTTTCAGATCATGGCAAATCCAACATTGTATGACTATCTCTGTCTGAGTTTTTATTTTACTGAGATCTGGGGGATGAGCAAGAAAAATTTAGATGAAAAATAGTTGAACATCTGATGTTCAAATCAGCAAACGAATTCCGTACCAGCCTAATGAAGCGGTCGTAATAAATGTAAATAACAACTTAGATGTGCGAAAACATTCAGTTCGACAAGCTCACACACAAAAGCAGAAAGGCTTAACACGTCTTGAAATAAAATCACTTTTCAGTTTTCAAGTTCTTTTGGTAAGCATAAATTAGTAGTGAGATTTGCCAATTATCTAGAAATCTGATTTAAATGAAATGCGCTCAATTCTCTAATTAAGTATGAATAGTTTCAACCTATTTTCTCCATTGTTTATTATTCAACAGCGGTGTAGGCAGACAAATTGCCGCGGGGGCCTTATATTTACTTAGGAAGGGAGGAGGCACCTTTACAAAAACTAAAGAGTATCATATTTAGTGTTTATCCAAAATATGTCAACGTTTATTCAAGAAATGTTCTACATAGCGTATCTGAAATCGTCCAGCTTGGCTGCTCGATTTTTTTCATTTCTAAGTACTTATATCTCTTATGTAAGAATAGTTCAAGACGGGTATAATTTTATTTTTATACCAACCGATTAATTAATTGTGGCCTTTTTTTGCAGCGCATATGAAAATTTGTGTTAGCATATGTTTTCGGAAAATATAATACCTACAGACTGTTTTTTTCATAGGACATTAAAACAAAAACAGTCTTTCCAATAACATCTGCTTGATAATTTTGGGGCTCTGAATAAAAAAAAACAACTAATCGAACTGGTCAAAATGGTATCGAAATGTGGTTGTCGGAGTACAAAGAATTTCGGTTTACAAGACGCTTTCTCGCCCGAAGGGTTTGAATATTAAAGTTGATCTCTTGCACACTATTACATATCAATGTATTTTCAACGTATACAGTATACGAAGTATGATTCTTGCTTCTTTGATATTTTATGAATTTTTGAAAGTACAAAATTTAAATTTCGTGGATATTGGAAGCGCAGTAGCTCTGGTGGGACAGAAAATATATATTTTTTTCAAACGTTATACATTTATGGCAGTAGAAACCAGGACATAATTTTAAACTTTAATGGTATTTAAGTTTGGAATGGCTTACAAATTTTCAAATTGTTGATGAATGATGCTCGTGCACGCTTTGGTAGGACCATTGAAGACCCGTATCTCTGATCGGAGATTAGATAAAGATCAGTCATTCTTTCAACATTTTTTACTTATTTCAGGAGCAAGTACAGTAGAAATTTCAACTTTAACATTTGAGTTTAAGAAAGTTAGAGATTTACAAATTGGGGATGAATAATGGTCATGAGTGCTTTGGTAACTCGTATAAAAATATTTGTTAAATAAAATAGTATGTATTACCATCAGAATTGTGAAGAGCGATTTTACTGTTGTAATGATAATACATATGCTTGAGTAATAAGAGATGCAGACAGCTGTACAAGTGCTTCCCACACACATATAAAGATGAAAACGTTTTTACCAAATGCATGGTTGATTAATGGAAATGAGAAATACTGAGTGAAAGTCAAGAGCAATCATATTGCCAACTGAATGCTGGATATATATTAACTAAGCTCTCTTACAATAATGTGTCAGGATCTACTTTACGCATTCACATCTTTCCTAGGCATCCTGGTGGTAACATAACATTTCACAAAACACGCACGAGCACTTTATTTAACGATAGAACGGTATGCCATATAGTAGAGTGAAAGAATACCCGGAACTATGTTTTTTTTGAAAAGAAGTACAGAAATATTATCATGCGGAAGTATTATATGAGAACTTGCACAATATTAATATAAAACCAATTATTCGCTATGACTGTAACTGATATAATATGTTGGCTTTTCCTCGAAGTACAAACATGCAATTTTGACACACTGACGTATCAGGTCTAACATAAAAAGGAAATGAATTAATGACATTTATTCAGCTAAACAGAAAGAGTCAAGAATACAGTCCAAAATGAAGAGTTAAAAATGTTCTTAATTACAATTTGAATGTCCTTATGGGTTGGCTCAGCAAACTTCACACGTTCCACATTTGAACCGCGAATAAGGCACATTAAATAGAATGTTGATAAATTATTGGATGGAAACCAGTTTTGTGTGAATCTAATATAAAATATTTCACCACTCGAAATATTCTAAGAAGTAGCCAGTGTCTATCATGTAATCCTTGAAAAATTATCTGTTTTGAGTGTGACACTCTTGATTCCACCTGTTCAAAATATAACGTTCTAAAAATCCCACCTATTCAAAATATAACATTCTAAATAACTACAACAATAATGAACTAGTGTTTATAGCAATAGGCATCGGTCAACTGGGTTAACGAATCATTCAAGTAAAATTTGTACCGGGTCACTCTGTCGCCGAGTGACTTATGAAAGGGTCAGGACTGGTCACCGGATCATAAGTTTCAGAAAATATAAGTTACGAGTAATAAGTTAATGAACTTTGTGACCTTGTGACATTGTATAAATTATTATAGTAAAACGTACGTGAAACGTTTGAACGTGCGACCAGCAACAGACTGGCCATACAGGATAATCGGGATAATGCCTGGTGGGCCGATAGCTCAGAAAGGCCGGCGGACTACGACTGTAACTACGGATTTATAACTTTGTGAGAATGCTGATTCTGTCTCAATTCATTTGATTCATTTTTTTAAGAGAAAAGGGACCATTGATTTTTTCTTCCTGAAGGAACACTATCGTCCAGTATATAATAGCATTCGCTATTGTTCAAATCAAGTTTAAATACTATAGGGTAAACGTTCCTGAATTTGGCTATACCGAATTTTCTGGTCCGATAAGATTTCTGTTAAAAAATTAAGGTATACATTTATTTTTTTTCAAAACTGGTATCGTTCCCAACACGTTGCTTATTGTTCCTTTGATGATTTCTGCACATCAAACGCATCATCATGTATTGAGCGTGGTACGATAATTTCAAAAGAGCTTAGTTAATTTTCACATTTAGAATATCCAAATCTAAGCAGATAAGCAAAGGACTACACTCTGATTCCTCTCTACTTTTTTTTCGCAACAATGCAATTAATGTTATGGTTTTCTTCATCAACAACTAGAAGATTGCCTATGCACCCCTCATGATGTATCATTATATAATTTTGTTCATACCAGTTATTGGTACTAGCATGTCTTAATGAAACTTATGTAATTCTTCCACATTGGCCATTAAATCGGTGTGTGGCAGATAATTAGCATTTCTTTAATGACATATATTTTTCAGATTTCTGGCATAGCCATTCTAACCTTGAAGACACTCAAATACGGTGACTAATATGTTCACGTAACACGTGGTTTCACAAGAACAAATATTTGGCGGTAGAGCCAACCACTGATCTCAACGGAGTCAATAACTGGTACACGTATTTAGGTCTCAAAAGTCAAGGTAAATGCCGATAGCTGGGCATGAAAGGAGGAAATACTGGTTACAAAGGGCTACTAAGAAATCATTATGCTGTTGTGAAGAAAAACATAGACATGTCCTGCTTTTTTTTATTATTATTATTTGGCTGTACAATTTATATCCGGAAGGATATTAATGTTTACGGTTAACATAAACAGAAGGAAAAAAAAACGGAATAGACCTGGGTTTCAAGTTTAAAAATAGCAATGTTTAGAAGAGCCAATAGCATATTGGTTTACATCAATCTAAGCTTCTGGTACATGATCCGTTAAAGTAGGATTAAAGAAATTAACTCCGACAAAAGGGATGATAGTTTAAAGATTATAGTTACATTTGATATTCTATTATTGTTTAGACTACAGTTGGCATTGCACTCACAAACCTATTGCACATTTTCGATGACGGGATCTGTGTTTCTTGTATTCTGACTCTGTGTCGAAGCATTTACAACACCAAATGAAAACACATGCACATATTTGACAGTTATCCCTATATACTAAGTGACACTTTACGATGAATTGACATTGCGTGGCAATGCCACTTCACAGGTTACGTTAAACGAAAAAATATCGTATTGCTGGCTTTCCTCATTAATCTTAGTACAAAAGATAAACAAAAGATGGAAGAACTCGATTGGAATCAATTCAAATCAGGCTTTGAATCTGGGCGGTTCGTATAAAGTTTCAAATAACCACATGAAAGAGCATATGAACTTCCATATTTTACTGAGTTAATTCCATAAGTGTGAAATATATTTCAAACTTCAAATCCTATTAACCTCTGCTAAGCTCAGTTCCTTTTTGATGGAAGCCTATGTTAATCTTCTCCGATAATTTAAGTTCTTCTTCTTTGGTGGTGCAACGTGAAACTTGAAACGCTTCACTTGCAGCTGTAGGAAGATTCGTCCGAGTTTTAACATCAAAAACTGAAGACAAGTTTACTTTATTTTCAATCTTTCGAAGTCTTATTTGAACATGTTTAGAGTGGAGAATAAAGAGAGAACTCTTTGTAATTTACGCAATTTGCGTCATTTTTCTTTTTGAAAATAGAGAAATACACGATTGGTGAAAGTGTCGAAAATACCCCACAATGAAATGTTGTGATTGCGCACAACATCTAATTTTATAATTATATTAATTGTTGGAATTTGTACCACTGACTAAAGGAAATAACTAACTATACAAAAACGAGGCTTTACCCTTTGATTATGTGCAATGACTCTGAAGTCCATGATCAGCACTTGTTCATAAAAGTCAAAATCGGTTATTCTCTTTTAGTCTAGTGTCATTTTACTAACTTTTCTTTAAAAAACTGACCATGCAAATCTAATACTGATTATTCACAAATTCAACACGCAGACTCATATTTCAGCACAGTGTCTCATTACACTACGTAGTCTTTTTCTCAGCCATTCAATATTGCCAGGTTCCGGTCATATCAAAATGCTGAAAAAATTATGTTTATTACAAACATTCATTATTCTAAATTTTCTTTAAAAAGTAATAGAAAATTAAAACAAAATGTGCAAAAAAGATTGAACAAAGTTTCCAGATTTAATGTGTCTTCTGTTTGAATTATTGGCCCAGATTTGCCCGTTTTCTGGAAATTTCCCGAAATTTTGTACAGGGAAATCATCACACGCAAAGAAAATAAAAATACCATTTACCGAACTCCACACGAAATAATTTTTACAATACTACCCTTAATTTATTAAAATAACCAATTCACAAGTTCATAGGTATGGATTAAAGCTTCACCATACATTAAAGCAAAAAGGAAAGAGTAAAGTGTGTTACCGAAAGGAGCTACTTTCAAATAACAGCGTATTGCGAATCTTATAAATTGGAATAAGCACATTGTTACTTCAAATAACCTGCATTATCAGCACATTGTTACTTCCAATAAATCTCATTATCAGATTAAATTGCCATTATAACAACCCTAACAAAACTTACCTTAATAAATAAAATATAACTTTACTGTATCAAATGTGTGATACTATGTATACACTCTTACATCCTCGCTATGCCCATCTGTCGACCAATTTGAAATCAGGAAATACAAGGACTATAAATATAGTTAAAGTGTCGTTGGAGAGATTTAGCCGACACGAATTTAAACAAGTATACACCACCCAGGTTAGATCAGGGTATTGGTAAGTCCGGAGATCCCCTCCACCTATAATAACTTTCAACTAAGGAACTACAAGGACTAGGAAGTTGCGGTTGAGACCCCATTAAAAAGGTCTGGCAGAGACGAGATGGACCAGCAGAAATCGACCAAATAGGACGTCCGATGCTGAAGCCTGGCGGAAACGCAGTTGCACAGCCCCGCGATTGAGCTCCGCGTTACTTCTTTACTTAGTTTCGTGTGTGCGATCCCATGATATGATCGAGATCAACTGCTGTACCCGTTACTGCATTGACACGTCAAAGGGAAATCAGTTAAGTCGGTTTGGTTTGTGCACCGGGCGCATGACGTTGCAAACAAATGTTGGAGCGACTCCTCGGAGAACAGTCAAGTTGCATGTGTTGCAACGAATTCTGCAGTTTACATTCGTTTCCTTTGAATCTGGAAGTATGTTATGCCATATGTGAATTTCAGCAGATATGAGGATTAAAAGCCACGTCGCGAATTGGACGAAATGTTATGAATGTGTGGGTAAAACACGAAAGAAAGAGGGTACATGCAAATATAAAATGGAGCTGTAGTAAATTCGTTTCTCAATAGATGGGAGTAGAGTATTGCAAGCAATTTGAGGTAACACTATTGTTTTCATTCAATGAAAGTTGAGTTTAATTCAAAATGCAGCTTATATTATTATTATAATTATTAGTAATCATGCCTAAAATTCTGTTACTCTAAGACGTATCGTTTACCGAAATACCTTAATCTTATAATACACGCAAGGTAAATCACATAAACGTATAGATCATATTAAGGAGTCTCGCGCGCATGAAACGCCTAACAACTACTCCACTTTATGTATCCGTCGCACGCGTTCGCTGAATGTGGTTATTGCGTATGACCATCGCCAAAACGGAACTGCACATAAATGTTTTATTTAAAGAGAAAACGCTAGATTAACTCCATCAATTCTACAGTACATGTTAGTACTCTAAAAATTGCCCCCCTTTTTTTGTTCAAAAACAAATGTAAATTGTATGAGAAAATATTATTTGAATTTAGACAGTTTGACTTCGTGGCGTATGGTTTATAGTCTTCACGGGATCAGTCTAGTAGAGCTGATGTAAGTGGGTGAGTGTTAACAGAAGTAAAAGACTATCAGCAGGAAGGAAGCAGGGGATAACAACTCGCAGAAGAACATATCTCTATTTACCCGTTCTCGAATCAATCTCCAACTCATTAATATTATTGTTGAAAGACAAAAGGAAATAGTTTGTCATTAATAACTTATATGAGCGTTAGTCATAATTTGAAACTACAATATAACTTGTTAAAACAATATGTATAAGAAGGAATCTAATTCTCATCTTAAAACATCATAAACAAAGCCATTAAATTAATATTATCGACATTATGAAAGAAAATTTCAGTCTTTACCGAGACGAGAGTCTCGAGAGGAAAACTTCAGGCTCGTCTCGAGTATCAAGGAATAAGCCTTTGTATTGGTCTCGTCTCGAGTAAATCTCTCAGCCTCGGTCTCGGTACCATGCCGACACATGACTACAAATGGAAAAATCTATACGATAACTTGGTGAAATTTGGAATTCCGAAAAATAAATGTTCAGCTAATGAGGATCTGTTCTCAACGATCCCACAAGCAGAGAACGGAAAGGCAATAATTTGCCAGATAGTGTCGAGATTTGCAATGGATTGAAACAAGGTGAACAATTACTGTTTAACTTTCTGTTATAATATGTGATTCAGAAACAAAAAAACAAAAAGACAAAAATGGACTAACATTGAATGGTTTGAATCAACTGTTTGTGTATGCGGATGATGTACACTGACTTAGCAGTACTCATGGGATAGTAAACTAACATCTGATCTTGCCCCCTCTGGCCTTACGGAGAGCAGCAATACGGTGTGGAAGTGAGTCTGCAAGAACCTGGTATACGTTCTGAGGCAGTAGACACTGCACAGTATGCAGAGCGGAAACCCATTTGGGTCTTTTCGTTGGTGGAGGACCAGTACACGGAGCTGTAGTTCAATGACATATCAGATTTGCTTAATGGGGTTCATATCAGGGCTCCGGTGGGACCAGCTCAGTCGTTGGACTTCCCCTGCATGCTCCTCGAACCATTATCGGACGACCTTGGAGTGATGTGGCGGCACTGTCATTTTTAAAGACCACAAGATCGCCCGGGTATTGAAACGCCAAAAACAGGTGGAGATGATCTTCCAGCAGCTGAAGATACCGTGGACCATTGAACGTGTATTCCAGAACAATCAAAATGCCCATTACCAGGAAAACGTACCCATACCATGCCTGATACTCCTCCGCTCTGCCACGCCCTCTTGGCATGCGGAAACCATTACTTCTTGAGGTCTGTGCTAAACACGGTGTCTCCAATCGACAAGATACAGTTGCTACCTTAACTCGTCGGACCAGCTGGCGTTACGACAAAGTTACAGTGTCTATCCGAGGTGGTTTTTAGCAAATGCAAGCCGGAGTGTCCGACGACAAGAGATTAGCAGTGGCACCCGGGTAGGGCGACGGCCCCCATACCCGGCGGAACGCATGTTCCGACGGATTGTCCACTTGGAAACGTTTCTAACGCGGCCAGTGTTTAAATTGGCCATGATTTTTCGCATTGTCGCCCTTCTGTCTCTGTTCGCCATTCGTCCCAAGTGTACCTGGTCTCGGCCAGTGAGGACAGCTGGATGCCCGTTCTGGTGTCTGTTGTGGACTCTGGCGCCTTCATCCACCTATTCGCTATAGACCCTGGAAACAGTTAACATGTGAAGCCGTATTTCTGCACCACCGCCGAAATCGAATATCCCATGCGTATGACACCCACCACTATGCCCTATTCGAATGGAGTCAACTCATGACGACATTGAATTTCACATGAATCACTCACACAGGCACTTCCCACAAGATCTTATACACAACTGAAGCCGTTGCGGAGCCCTACAGGTGCGTGAAACACACGTGGTGTCCACCCGCGAGAGAGTGACCTGCTGCCCATTAAGTTGTGCTAATTCAGTGTAGATTTAATAGGGAACGATATAAATGAACTACAAAGAGGTCTTAGTAGAAGCTTGCGATGAGATAGGTCTACAGGTAAACATAAAGAAAACAAAATACATAATAGGAAACGGCGAAAACATAAAGTTAACAAATTAAATACCTGGGAGAATACGTAACAAGTGAATACGATCTAAGGCAAAAAAAAAAAAAAAAAAAAACCAAATGACGCTTAGCATAAGGCAACACATGTTTCTACTCAGTGTACAAACTCCTAACTTCGTGACTAACATGAAGAAAGTTTAAGTTGAAAATATACAGTACAGTTATTCTGTCGGTAATACCTTACGGTTGCGAAAGTTGGAATGATGAACAGATGAACATAAATTACGAGTGTTTGAAAATAAGGTCTTGAAAAAGATGTACGGGCAGAAACGGGACTAAATGACTGGACAATGAAAGCGACTGCAAAATGTAAGCGTCACGGGCTAAGGTGGGGTTCATGTAGCTCGGATCGGGGAGAAATGAAGACTATATTGCATCCTGGTTTGTAGGCAGGATGGAAAGAGGTCACTGG